>APFE031123549.1:170976-215169 GCA_000404065.3 Pinus taeda | reverse complement strand
TCTCTCACTCTTTTCAAAGTTGCCCAAATGCCAACCTATGTCACTATTCAGCTGAGCCTATCATCATTCAGAGGGTTTTCATCATCATGTCAAGTTCCATAGGGTCATTTTACAGCTTATCCTTGCTTCAGTTGTGCCTAGGCAAGGTTCATTTCCCTCTACTAGGGTTTTGAAGGAAATTTCCCTTGGACGGTCAAATCAATGGAAAAAATTGTTTCCTGATGTTCATACACCTTCCCCTATCCTTATTGTACCTTATCAAGCACTTCCCAACACTCAGATCCCCCAAAATCCTCATTTTTGCACAAACCCTAGTTTCTTGCTACAACTTGGCAATTTTCTAGGTTGGGCTTGTGTTTTTCCCTTTTGGACCATTTCCCCTCACTCAATATCTGAGATTCCACTTCCCCTGCTTCCTAACATCCCTCCCTACTCCCAAAAATTTCCTCAAAAATTTAGAAGCCTCCTATCCCCTTCATTTCGCTCCATTTCAACAAAATTCCTTGTTTCACACATCAGGACAAGTCGCCCTCAAATAATGTTCCAGAGAAATAAAAGATGCATTTTGGGATAATGAGAGAGGTTTTTTTCCACAACATGCCAAATAAGAAAAACCTCCTTCACTTTTTGCACAGGTGTCATGGTTTGAGAGAAATGTCAAGAATACCGTTGCCTCAGGAGAATCAAAGACACCTCTAAAGTGACCTTGGGAAAATCAAGTTTTCTCCTAGCTTTCTTGGCCAAATGATTTTATTGATGGGTAAAATGATAACTAGACACAAATATCTTTCCAATGAGCTATCATGAGCTAAATTTGGGGTTGAGGAAGGCATTCAAAAGTTGACTGCAACAACACTCTTCCTTGAGGCAGCCTCATTTAGCACTTTTTGACCAGTCTTGGGAGATTTGATTTTTGACAGGTCAAATCAACTCCAAATTGACAAATTCCAGTTGGGTTGGAAATTAGACTCAAATACCTTTCCAACGAGCTATCCTGCGCCCGATTCCGACACCGGAAAGGCCTCCAAAATCCTCCTGCAAAAAGCGCAACATGTCAAGCTAGGTGCGCGACTTGTTGGGAGGTGCGCGACATGTCAACGGGTCTCACATAGTGGAATTTTGCAACGGGCGCAGCACGTTGAGAGGGGCGCGACTTGTTGGGCGTGCTGCGCGACATGTCAAGCTAGCTTCCCCCAGCTCATTTCAGAATTTCTCAAGCCTCCTTTACTTCATCAAATTGCTTGAGGTAGGCCCTTCAAACTTGTGAATAGCTGCTGGATTAGTTGGGAAACATCATGAATGTGTTTGTAATGATCAAATTGTGCAAGGAAAAACACTCTATATGGCTGTATGTAAATTTGTAATGAGGCCAGTTCTCCTAGCCAAGAGGCAAAGGAGATCATTCAGCATCTCAGAGCTGAAAATGATGCCTTACAGAGGAGATTTGAGGGTGCCCAATGGACCATCACTTACCTGGAGCAGTGCAACAAACAGTTGGAGGAGGAGAAAGCACTTGATGAGCTATGGAGGATTCGTAGTGACCGAATCTTAAACCGAAGAAGACCCGATGACCCATTGCCCGCTAACCAAGAGTCCATGCTCATCCAGGCAAATGCTCATTTGGAGAGGCTGTTGGCTAAGGCCAACCAAGAGAAGGAACATGAACAATCATTATTGGGCGTGGATGCACGTGTGCAAGGCCAAAATGAAGGTGCTTGAAAGGCGATTGGCAAAGGCACTAAAACGATGAAAAAGGCCCGATCCCCTCCGTATTTTGGCCGAGGCTTCCTTGAAGGAGCATAGTACTAAATAGCTCAGCCACAGCACAAATTTCAAAAAAAATTGAGCATTTTGGGTCATTTTTGGTATTTTTTGGCAATTTACAGGTTTTTGCTCATTAACGCGTCTCACCCCTGGTGAGACATGTCGTCCCGGCACCTCCATTTGAAAAAAACTCAGCATTTCCAGATTTTTCATGCAAAGTTACATATGCACATGGAAGGACTTGAGATTTTGTCATGTTTTGGGCCTCCAAAAAGTCAAAAAACATGCAAAATTTGACTTTCTGCCACCTTTTTGAACTGCAGAAAGCTGTCTTGGGAGAATTGATTTTTGTCAGGGCAAATGAACTCCAAATCCAAAAATTCCAGTTGGGTTGGAAAGTAGACTCACAGAACTTTCCAACAAGCCTACTCTTTCCCAATTCAGCCACCTGCAAGTGCCCCAAACATGGCTCCAAAGGCGCGCGACATGTCAGGCAGAGGCACGCGACATGTTGGGCAGTTTTCACAGGAAATTCATCTACAGCTCAGGAATTCGCCCAGCTTTTACCAGTTTTGACTTGAGATGGGATTTTTCACCCTCTTTGATGTAATTAATGTATTTTTATGTTACCATGACACTCATTTACCTCTTCTAGAAGATTCATGCATGAAATAACAAACATTTAATGAATGGATTGGTTTCCTAGTTTATAGAGGCAAGTTGTTTTGATTGCCTAGATTTTAGTGCTAAGTTTAGAAGTGGTTGAAACAGCTCTAGAAGGATTAGCTCGACCCCTAGAGCAAGGAAGAGGATGCTTGCTATTTATGTATTTTTTTAATCATTTTCAGGGGTTGGAAGGTTGGACTCTTGAGGGAGAAGCTATCATTGTATTATTTCACTGTATCTCTGCAATTTTTGGCTAAGGAAGACCAGGGTTTTGCAGTCCTCTTTGGGATTCTTGTGGACTCATGTGTTGATGGTGTGTTTCTCAATGTTCTTGTAAGCTTTGTTATGTGATTCATTTCCTTTCTTTACTTCTGCACATTAAACAAATGAAGTGTTAAAGTAAGAATTCATGCTTGCCATGCTCTGCTTTTAAGTTTGTTTAATTTCAATGTTTTCTACTGTTTAAGGAGAATTCAAAGTTATTGTTTGCTCTCCTTAGCTCCTCACCTGTCATTCCTGACCATCCACTTCGGTTAAAGGCATCAACGCTGTCTCCTACCTCGCCCCAAGGAACTCCCTGCAGAAACTGTGTCCCATCCCCGCACCCAAAATTGCCCTCTCCTCAATTTGCCACCAAAAACCCAAAAACCCCAAAATCAATCTTTCTGATCAGTTTACTAGCCTAATATCAGTGTTACCTTAGTGGTCATCTCATCTATTAGAGATTTTACGAGATTGACTGGAGAGAGCCTTCTCCTGCCCCGTAGGGCTAGCTACGAGGCTAAGTGGTTTGATGTAGCCTTGAGGTTTACCTTTCTCAGCCTGAGGTGAAATTTCAAGCGCCAACACCTTCAATAAGTATAACTACTGAGATGTTTGTGGAAGGGTTAATCTCTTAAGAATGAAACCTAATGAATCAGTTGAGAATTTTTGTGATCAATTCCTTCACCTTTGTTGTGAAATTCAAGAAGAAGATTTGAACTGGGATTTCTTGAAACAAGATAGTGAGTGCTTGGTTCTTCTCTCTTCATATAGTGAACCTGAACCTTTCGATGTTTCTCCTGCCCCAACTCTCGTGAATCATGAGGCACCTCAGATTGCAGAGGAGGAGCCTACTACCTCTTTTGTTCCTTTTGCTCCTCCTTTCTGGTCCTGATGTGGGTGCCTCCTTGTGGTGCTCATGAAACTGGGAAATCTTCAAATCAAATCTCCAACCCATATTCTCATTCTTATCCCACTTCAATGTAGGAAATTCTAGAATGGATCAGGAAGCCTACAACAAAGACTCACTCCTCTAGGCTGCAATAGGATGTCACCATTCATAACTCTAATCTCAAGGCTAATCCATATTCCTATTATCCTTTATCTTCTTCACATCCTGACTCTTTGTACCATGACTCGCTTGATCAATCTGACTCACCACACAGTTTTCACATTCTCTTGATTCTAAAGTTGTTGGCTTAAATTGTGATCAAGTATTCCATGACGAATTCCCAAGCACATAATGTGTTATTCTAGTTTCTCATGAAGACTCTAATCTAGATCTAGAATCTGCTTCGGTCAAAGAAGATGTTCACATCGAAACTTCTTCTTCACCTCACTCTCCCTTATATCCTACCATTCACAACACATCCATTTGTGATGGAGATACTCCATGTTCTTTTGTTTCTTCATCTCATGGGTTATCTCCTCCATTGACACAAGGTAATGAGGTTTTCCATGATGAAGTTGAAAACAATCAAATCGCAGAGAACTCTCCCCATTCCCAGTCATCTCTTCTTTCGCATGAAGACAACTCTTCAAATCAGCTTTCTCATGAGATATCACCAATGAATTTATCTTTGAATCTACTATTAGAAGAGCCTCTTCAACTGAGTAATCTGGTTGTTGTTGAAGCTAAAAAATATGGTGAAACTTATGAGAAAGACGGCTTCCATCGAGAGAATAGTTTTGAAATTAGCAACAACAACCTCCCTCAAACCATGCATGATTTGGTTCAATCTTGAAAATGTGATTCTAAAATTCTAGAAAGTTCTGGACCTGCCAGGGAGTCAAGGCACTTCAACTTCCATTGATGGTTATGTCAGGATCTCGCGACCCTGGTAAGCCCCCCGAACTAAATCAGATCTTGTTTTCTCTCATGCAATCCATCTATTTGCATGGTTTTACTCGGTGTGAATTCCCATGTAGTACATGTTTGGTATTTTGGGTGTGACCTCTCAAATTTTCAAGATTTTCCTTATGACCGAATTCACGAATCTATTATAGTTCATTCGTCTTCATGAAAATATATCACATCAAACTCGGGTTGGGAATGTCCATCTATCACGAATTCATGGAATTGTGAAGTTGATCACCTCAAAGACTATCTTTTCTCGTAAGAATCACACTTATCGAATTTCTCCTTAATGGTCAGCTCCTTGGTCTTCTTGCGAATCTTGTATTGAAAATTTGTCCTCTCATCACACCAAAAATTTTCCTGTGTGATGATGAACGCACAAGCTGTCACACTAATCAAGTGTTTCTCCATTCGCCATGCCTCAACTGGTTTCATGCATTCATGGTGCTAGCATCCTTTTAAACTCTTTTGATGACTATGATGCTTGTACAATTGGTCACGAGTGGTAGGAAGGTGGTCTATCATATCGGGCTTGCAATGAACTTGGTTCGATTGTTCAGAGCATTCACAAGATTGTTCAAGTTGGATTTTCTTCATTCATTGCACACTGTGAATTTGACATTTCAATTAGCTCATCTGAACAATCCTCTGCCTTTAATGACTGTCATTTGACTTATCATTTTCCCATCAGCATATCCGATGATAGTTGTTTCACACTCTTTGATCTTCACTGTTCAACATCTTTCTATTTAGATTTCTATCAAACAAGTGAGGCACTTCAACCTTTGCTAATGGTTATGGAAGGTCATCACTGTATTGGCATAACTACTGAGAATGATCAGATCCATTTTCCCATACAATATTCCCATTGTGATCATGTCTCTCGATTTTAAAATTCATCCTTTCAGACATCACGAGACTTTCAAGATTACCATCATGAATTTTACGATCCGATCGCCGAATGACTGGAACAATCTTACTTGGCAAGCTCTGCTGTAGGCAACATGTTTCAATCCTTCCTCATGCTTGTTAAGAAGCTCAGTGTAGATGAGGACACATCCGCAAGAGGCTTCTGAGGTTTGTTAAAGAATGGTATTCATCAAAAAGGTAAGCATGTGGATTGGGTAAAAGTAGTGGTTGTAACATATCTTTTTGCCCACAGGCAAGACGCTCCTTTCGTTATGCAAGTTTTTTAATTTTTCATATCTTATGTTTCACATCACTTTTTATTTTTTTTAATCATTCATATCTTTGTGGGTGCAGGATAAGAACAATCATGGTGGCTTCACTGGAAATTTCATTTTACATGACCCTGACCTTCTAGCTGATAGGTTGGGAGTAGGATTAGCTGCATATTAGTTTTCCCTTCCTTGCACTCATCTTGCACTCGTTCCCTGTAGTTTGACCTTGTTTTCTTATTATGACTTACATCATGTTTGCTTTAGTAATTTTGTTCTATTGTCTTATGATTTTGTTTCCAGGTTCTGTGTCTTCTTTCTTTTTGCTTTGTTTCCTTCCTTGTTGAGTTTTTCTTTCATTTCCATTATGCGAATAAGTGTTGTGTCTGGACCTATTGTGGCTTCCAAGTGTGTATGTGGCTGAAGTTCAAAGAGTCTTGTAATACTTCAACATTTGGCCAGTTCTGTGTCTGGATTCCTTGTAATTGGTTGTATCTTTTGGCTGATGAAGTTCTGACGGAAAATACGATTTGTCCGTAAGGAGATATTTGGTCCAACCATGAACCTGTGTCCATTTTGGGAACCTCATGCCTATACTCAGTTTTTTATTTTGGTGTTTTCAAGCTTATCCAACCAGTATAAATGGAGAAGGGGAAAATGTAAATGCGAAAACCTAAATCAAAGGTCTTTATATGCTTCTCTAAAGGAACAACCTCCCCTACTCTCAATAAGTCAGGATCCCTCTTCTGCCCAAAAATAAATAAGTTTCGATGCACATTTCTCTTTAAAAATAATAAAGGTGAAAGAAGAGAAAGGATTCTTGCATAGGGAAGTGAAGCATGAAACTCCACCAGGCTACTGTCTAGGCTCATTGGCAGTGGATCAATGCTTGTGTTCCTATGTGACTCCATAGGGGTACTGTCCAAGCCTGCTAGTAGAGGAACAACACCATAGATGAAAAACTATACTCTGAAAATATTAAGCTCACGAGCTAAACTACCCTTCCCAATTAGAAACACTATGATCTGGCTAAATATTATGTTGTGTTCGACTGAGAAGGTACAAAGTAGACCATGTCTGCCCATGGGGTAAGTGGGGAAGACAAAGTAAGCTGCATGATGAATCAATACTCCCTGAAGGACTAAGGTCCTGCACTAAAACGAACCAAGACAGAGAAGCTAGTATTTAGCCAGTGTGTTGCCAAGTGTTCTAGTAGCTGCAACACCCTCCAAAATTTTGGTCTACACTTAAATTTTGGAGCCTACTATGGATCCTGTGATCGATCCTTCCTTAGTCACTTATTGGTAAGCTGATGATCTCAAGCTCCCCTCTTCGATCTTAAGAGTCGTTCACGCATTTATCATTATATAGTATGTGTCATCTTTGGGATGGGAATTATCACTTTCCATGAAAAGAAAAGTTTGTTTTGCTTCAAGGGGAAATATTTGTGAGAATGGGTTGTTCTCATCACATATACATGTTTCACACTCATTCGACACACTCTTGTACAAGTGTCACCTTTATCCTCTCAAAGTCTATCATCGGAGCCATGCTTGTCGTAAGCTGCCACAAATGTTGTTGCTTTAAGCAAAGTATGTTTTTATATGTAATGGATGGTCTATTTTGTGTCACTAAGAGTTCAAGTGTGTGATCGTAGTTAAGTTCTATCACTGTTCACATTGATTCCACCGATCCCACACTTAACCAAGTTTTGGAGTTTCTTGACAACCTAGTGTCATCCAACTTTTTTGGATTGTGCACTTTGCATCTGCAAACCTCAAGCTTTTTCCCTTATCTACTGGAATTGCACAATGCATAGAAAGCCCAACCACCCTTGGAATCCAAAACTATGTAATGGTTTCCTCGAGTGTCCTTCCCTCAGCTAAAACCCGCTGTCTCCAGAAACTGCACAATTTTGTCCTTCAGGCATCTCAGCTGCCCAACCTACCTTGTATCCTGAAATTACAAAGATCTGTCCTACCAAGGCCTCATCCCGTAGTAGTCATTGCCCACTGAAATAGCGCAGATGTGTCCTCATAGGGCCTCATCTTGCAACAGTCACTCCCCACTTAAACTGCAAAATTATGTCTCTCAGTGACCATGAAGAAGGATGACATGCTAGATGACTCTCAAGGATTTGAAGAGAAAGATAATAATATCAAGGAACCCAAGGTATGATAGAAGATCGGGACTTTATGAAGACTCCATCTAATGCATAACACTTTAGAGGGTAGGTATGGAAAGAAAGCACATCTTTTAAAATACGCCTGCTAGTGTAGCTTGAAGGACCACTTATCATTGTCATATCATTATGTCTTCAAGGACATGCATGGTTGCAAGCACTGACAATCATTCCATGTGTTTCCTTTAAGTGTCCTTCTCCCTTTCGCTCGTTGGATAAATTTTCATATTTTGGCATGTTTGGTTGTTATGTCATGTTGGAAGCCTTTCTTGTGACCTCAAAGGTTGGTCTTTGTGTATACAAGTTATCCTAGACATGTAAATATCTGTTGCATTCATACACAAAGTTTTAAGCATTGTCGTACAAGTGTTGTCAGGGTCATCCTAAGGTCGATCTTAAGTGTCGCACTTGTTGCTTTAGTTCTAGATGGCCTCATAGAGGGTAATTCTTTGTCTTGATGTTTCGGTGGTTTATGTTGTCATGTCATCCAAGTATGCTAAGTGTGTGATCACAATTTCAAGTTCCTCATATGATCATTTGCCTCCCACACTTAGCCATTTTCCTGAAAATCCTCCCGACTGGACAACTCTCTTTCACCAGACCCCAACATAGATGCATATTGTGCAGTATCAGCCCTCAGTGATGCTTTTATGCTACCTAGAACTACACAGTGCGCAGAGACTGTCCCCTAGGGAAGTTTCACTATGCAATCCTAGAGTTAAACAACATGCCTTCCTTCCCAAAATTACACAGAATTTGCCTCAAGCTTGATGTGAACTGCAAATTTCGCAAAATCAGTCATCAAGTCCTCCTTGCCTGCTAGAAACCCATAATGCACAGAGAACCCGACCTTCTTTGCTTCCCAGAACTGCACAGAAGTGTCCCCTAGTGTCCTCCCTCAGTCAGGACTCACTAATCTCATAAGCTATGTAGATATATCCTCTTTAATCCCTCTACTACCCAGTATTTCCTTCCCCCAGAGAAATGTACATACTTGCCTTCCAAGGTCTCATCTTGTAACTTCCACTAATCATCTCAACTGCACAATCCTTCTTCCCAGTGGCCTCTATGCAATTTTTCCCATCAATGAAGATTGTGCTTAGGAGTTTCTCAACCAAGCCTGCGTTATGCTTTGTGCAGTCCCAGGGACTAGTATCCCTCCTTGTCACCTGGAACTACAGAATGCATAGTTACTGGGCCCTCTTTCCTAGCTTGTCACCTGCTCTAGGCTCAATCCATGGATAATAGTGCATCATCTTAGACTAGGGAGTTGTTGGATTTGATGTCGTCCCGTCATGAGTGAATTGCAGGAACAAGTACACTGTTAGATCATGGGGAGATGATGAAGAAGGAGATGGAGGAGCGGACATGCGAGAAGACTTACTTATAGTTGGACGAACAAAAAAGATTACAAAGTACAAGCAAAGGGAACACATGCATGCAACCACCTCCCAAGACCCAATGTCATTGAAGACCCCGCATCATCAAGCTATGCAGAAGAGAAGAGAAAGTGCATCCAAGAACACATCTATCATTCAGAAACAACAACAACTTGACATCGCCAACTCAACAAGCTAGTCATGTCAATAGTGTCATGTCAAGTTGTGTCATGCGTTGTCAAATGCCACACCACTATTATGGATCATGTCTATAGTATATCAAACGTAATGTAAAGTGGAAGTCCAATGGACACACATGAATATGTAGAGTCATTTTAGTTGAAAAGTCATAGGAAGTTGAAAAATCATGAGGGTGGTCAAAGAGTCACAAGGGTCAAGCATCACCCTTGGATATATATGCCCCCTCATTGTATGAGCAAAGGAATTTTCACCTCAGCTCCTCCCACAAAGCATAGAGAGTTTTCAGTCAGTTCTTTAAGGAGCGAGGAGTGGCTCCAAAGTCCCACTACTAAGGATAGTGATTTATGATGTACATATGTGTCCTGGAACTTCTACTTAATACAGAAGCCTGTTCAGGCTAACATGTTTTCATGCATGTTTTGTGGATGTTTGTAAGACTATTCTTTCGACTTTTGTAATTCATGTTTGTTTCACATGTACTAAGATAGTTGAATTGTTTCGATTGCTTTTGTACTTACCTTGTTGGGAATGTGTTGTATTTGTTATCAGTGTTGTCTCATCCTTATGGGTTACTCTGCAAGATACTAGACATACCTTCCTAGCTTACTAGTTATAATGACTGTCACATTCGTTGTGGACTTTTCTGCTAGATGGTGGATGGGTCTTCCCTTGTACTTTGGTTTTAATGACTACTGCATCCACTATGGACTATTATGCTTGGTGCTAAACAAACCTTCCTAGTTCGCCTGTGTCCTTTCCTAGGTGGTACTATTATCTCTCACTTAAAGGCTCACTTTTCTCCTCCATTTTACAGTAAGAGAACCTTGACATAGTTATGTTACACACTCACCAGGCACACTTACCTTGCTGTTTGAAGATACCAGTGTAACACTCTCATGTGCTGAAAGATAGATCCAAGGCATATCTCTAAGTATATGGAAACCGAGCCTTTATACCGGATGAGACTCCTACACCAAACGGTGTGAGGTCTAGTTGGGACTTCATATTGGGGAGATCCCCTTGGTTGACGGATTTCCAGCACCATCAACAAAAACTTTTTTCGAAAATCAAATGCAATTAAGCTATTCTTCAAAATAAAATTGACCATGTAAGCATCCAACCAGACAAATATCATAGTTGTAGATCCCAAGGATAAACCACAAGAAACATATCAACCCAAGAATCCATAAGACTGGGTGGATGTCAAGATTTTGGTTCATTAACGCGGCCCATGGACAAGCAAAGAGTTCATAGTAGGGATAACGCTCTGTCCAAGAAGCTAGGTAGCATTATAATGCTCTGGACTATACTAGGAGGGTGCGTTACATAGGATTAGGGTGCAAAAAGGGGTCTAAGGAAAATCTGTAAGCAAAAAAAGTGGTTAGGAGGGTGATCAAAATTTAGATTGAGAGGCACAAAAAGACGTAGAGAGAGATATAGATCCGAGAACTAGTAGATCAAAATTCAGGAACTAAGAGCGTCCCCAACAGAGTCACCAATTCTATTGTAGGGATTAATGCATGAGTGGTTTTAGATAGAAAACCCTCTCAGGTCTCGCGGTACCTAAGGCAGACAGAATGAAGTGACCTGCAAATTTTCAAAGATACATGAAAACAATCATGCTAATCTAGGAATCAACAAAGTAACAAAGAAGGTTTACCTTCCAGTCCTTGGTGTAGATCCAATGGATTTTTCAATGTGACAAGGGAAAGATCATTCGTCAACTCTCAAATCAGGACCTGCACATAGAAAAGACAGGAAGTAACCTTCACATCATATTAAATCTTAATGTTCCAAAACATCAACATATAACAATATATAAAGTTATCATGCATCAAAGATAAATATCAATCGCGCCATTGAACCAACATATACAGAAAGAAGGTTTCAATACCATCACATAGACAAAACAAGAGAATATCAATATTATCAGATGTGATAAGAATTATTACAACCATGATTGATGAATCAAGTCTTCCCTTAGCTCGTTACCTCCTCTCTCTCTCCCTCTCTCTCTTAGTCAAATTCTCAACAACATAACAATGCACAAATTTTGATCCCCATTACAATGGCATAGCCTCCAATTTATAGGCGATGAGAGGCTAAATAATTTCCAATTTCTTCACAAGTTCCATTCAAGAAAAAGCTAGATGTTTCCTCACTTTATTGTTCTTTCCTCCTTTCTATGCTCTTGTTATGATTATCAATTTCCTTTGACAGGTTTGAGGCGGATCTTTCCAGCTTTTTGGAGCTGACATTGAGTGATAAACAAAGTGTCAGTGAGTCAACTCACACTTTGATCTCTAGAATATCATAAAAATACAATAATGCTTCCCTTAAGGAAAAACAAAGCATTAACCTAGGGATTAATGCACCTTATTGGGTCATAGGTAGCGTTAGAATGATTCTTATCTATTTCTAGGGTGCATTACCCTGGAAAATGGGCCTGTAACTTTAGGGTTTCTTCCAATCAAAGTGTATTTCTCCTATGAGCTAATGAGGAGGTCATTTTCTATATAACACAACCATATACACATGAACCAAGCAAATCATAGGTTTCCATAGAAAAGTATATAGTACACGATGACAAGTAAAAAACATGCAATCAAATATAAGTTGTACAACAAATTATTGAACAAATTATACTTTGCATATAAATCTCCACTTACCTCATGTATTTTCCAAGATCATAAATAACTTGTTTGACATTGTTACCAAAGTTTTCTAGGAGAGATAGAGGTAGAAGATAATGTAACCAAAATAATGATTGATCATTATTTATTCCAAAATTAGTAGAAAAAACACTAATAAGATGTTTCACTAGTGTACAAATATATACACCAAAATATTTACCTTAATGAACATATGCCAATCATGAGTTTTTACCCCACCTCATTCACCTTTCTTTGTTAGGATATTCTTTATGTTTGAACAAAATCCAGTTGGAAATTTAATTTTTCAATAACATCTTAAACATCCTTGCTTTTCTTCTCTGTTAATAACCATCATAAGGGCGCTTATATTTTGGTCATCTCCATCGCTATTTGAATGAATCAAACTTTGCGTTGCATGATTTCCCTCCTTAATGTCATTACAAATCTTGACATTTTTTCTTTATCTCTCCTTTCATCTAAAATTTTCCATAAGGTCTCTATTACGTTCTTTCCAATGTGTATTGTATCAAACAAATGAACAATTTCTAGGTGCTCATAGTAGGGGAGTCTATTGAATTTCTCAAGATAACTTTTCATTCCTCGTGGAAGTGCCCTGTTATTAATGCCTTGACAACCTAAAAGGTGAATCATATATAGTTAAAGATATTATAACAACAATATAACCTATCTATTAGTATAGTGAACAAAATGCCATGAGGATATAAAATAATCCAAACATATCATGTATACTGATACATAGACAATTCGATCCATACCTTGAGAGACTAGTATATTATATTGTAACTCCCATGCACGAGGTTCCATTCTCTGTGGTCTTAATGTAGTCTCTTCTTTCCCATTGAAAATATGTTTTTCGGTACTTCGGTACCTATGGCTCTTAGAAAGGAAGTGCCTATACTCATCAAACACCTCCTTTCCTAAGCTTCTTGAACTACAAGATTTAATCTTAGGACCACAAATTGGACAAGAAAATTTACCCTTTGTTTGAAGACCTACAAGAGATGGAATATTTTTAATATCAATTATTTTAAGTATGTACAATGAAGGGACTATTTAAAAAACATACATGAAATGAACTTCATAAAATTAAACACTATCAAAGTGCAGGGTAATGTTATAAAATACCACAAAAATGTGTTAGTCCTAAGGCATTATGAAAATTCCATACAAACATTACTTGGAATTCAAATTTCCATAGCTCCACTAACTCATCGATAAGAGGATTGGTACATACATTCATATCTTGGACCTAGTACTTACCTAATTAATTGAACATATAGTACACAATTACTACATATATGAGTAAATAAAAAAAATATAAGACATAATTGAACATATATGACTAAACAACTTAATACTTGGAACAATATGTTCATGTATTAAAAAAATTTATTCTAAACAAATTAATACTTGGAACAATCATTGTCAACATTATGAGCTCCCTCTTTATTGAATTCCACAGAGGAATGTTATTGTTGATAAAAAAATGGGCCACATCGAGTAAGTAGATCTAAGCTCACTAAATGGATTGACATCATGAGCTGCTAATGAAAGCCTAAGATTACGAGGTTTTATTTTAAACTTTGGCCACTTTTCCTCTATATTCCTCAATGCAGATCCATCTATAGGCATTCGAAGAACACCATCTTCACTTCTATCAGTTGCACGGTAATCAATAATTTGTGTTATGCTTTCACACTTGAACAGTTGTCACAGACGTGGAATTATGGGAATATAACGAAGAACCTTGCAAGGCACCTTTTATGTTACTTTATTGGTTTGATATATACTCTCATCACATTTTGGGCATTTTAATTTCGATGCATGTTCTTTATAATAGAGAATATTATCATTAGGACATGCATGAATAGCTTGATACTCCATTCCAATATCTTTCTTAAGGGCATGTAAATCTTGGTACGTACGAGGTAAAACATTTCAAAGTGGTAATAGAAATTCACCTAACAATATACAACATAGAAAAATAATACTTCTGGTTAACATACTAAACAATATTAATTGTACATATTATATCCAAATGTTGCAAATTAATTAAATGATGATCAATGTACTAATTACATTAAAAACAAAGGAAAAATGATTACTTTATCAGGTATATAGTACGAATAATGTCACAAAATATATTACAGACCTTAGGTGTTGTGTCACACATGTGTTTGACAAACCATTCACCAGCTTTAAGTTGACCAATAACAATACAATAGAGAGAAGAGATGTTTTTGAGACTTCATAAAGAGGTTCAATTTCCCTGTCAAGTACAGGTTTATCAAAATCATGACTATCATATTGGTTGCCATCATCATCCATTTCAACATTATTAAATGTCTCCTAGATCAATCTATTTGTCCTGTCTTCTTCAACTACATCATCAACATCGTTATCTTCTTCCATAGGATCATTAACTTGATCCTCAATATTTTCTCCATGTTCTTGAATAGGCGCTTGTACTACAACCACCTCTTTCTTGTCAAGTAATGCCTTGCGGGGGCATACTATACAATTACAATCAATGAAATAATATTAGTATATATAGCAAATATTTAAATGTTGATACAAACATTTACAAATATAAAATAGGAAAACAAAGAAAACAAAGACAAAGACAAAGACAACTTAGGTGAGAGAGAGAAACAAAGACAACAAATCAATGATGATGCTTGTGCAATTTATGAAGATTATATTTAAGAATATGTTGCAAAAATATAGGAAAGGTGTTACTTTTCTTGACATGTAGGAAGAGAGACACTTTCTGAGATATATAGTCACAACCATAATAAAAAACATATTGATCTTATTTTTCATTCCTCATTATAATGTCATATTCTTTCTTGATTTCACTTAGACACTAGAAGTTTGAAGATGATGGGTGAGAAATCATGAACTTGGGTGTGAGCAAGAAACAAATACAACAAATCAATGCGATCATGAAGCTTGTCCAATTTAGTAAGATGTTTAAGATTATGTTGAAAAATATTAGGAACAATCACCTGACAATCATCAAACCCTTTTCATTCCATCACATTTATAAATGTACTCAAAGTACAAGACTCAAACAATAATACCAATGAATCCAGGAAATACCAATTAAGCTCAAGTAGGAAAACCTCAAGGTAAATACTGTGGATTTTATATTATCTTTTTTAATCATTTCTTAATTAAAAACAATTATTTCTAAAGAGGATGTGGACTTTTAATCTTATATGAAAGGTATTCTCACAATGAAACTTACTACTAAAACTAGTTGGTGGCTAGATGGGTTTAGGAATGTACAAGAGGAAGATAAGTCTTCTTATTATTTGGTCTTTTGTTCTTTCTATACCCTTTTATTCTTAATTTCCTATATTTTGCATCATTTATCCCAAATAGGAAGGTCTCATATTGTCTAGGTTAGCTTACCAAAATCAAGACAACAATGTGTTTGTTGATCTAACTTATTAGTTGCATTTTATTTTATATTTTCATCATATGTTTTCACTTATAAACTTTGAAATCAAAAACCTATGTAAGAAAATTAGATAGAATCCCCTTTTTTATTTAGACAAGTGGTAGGGAACCCACTAAAGACATTAATTTTCATATGAAACCCTTTTTTACTAAGGCACAACATCAATCTCTCCTACTACACAAAATGGGGTATTCTTTCTTTTTGACTACTTAGTTGTTTTGACCAAAATGTCAAAAACTCAGTCCTTTATACTTAGTGACAAGTGAATGTTATATATAGAATAAAAACATTGCACCTACTTCAAAGGAAATTCAAAATGAAATGTTCTACCTGGCAGAGTGATAATAAGTAAGATAAATTTGGAAAAAGTAACCATTAATGATTTATCAAATATTTCATCAATCTACCATTTTCCTAGAACTATTATAGCTTTGATATTACTTCAAGTTTTCTCACAATTTACAAAAAATGAGACCTTTTACTTATCACAAAAAGAGACTTTATAAAGATAATTCTTCACTCTATATCACTTGGGCTTAAAAGTGTCAACGTCCCCTACATTTTGAAACACCAAGCGTAGGGCTCGTATCTCAAACTTTTTCCTTAAAACATGAGAAAGAGTCACTTGTATGAGTGATGCATCGTGGTTAGGAACATAACATTTTAAATGTCCATCTTTTAAATGTTCATAATACACTTTAAAAAATTATTAATAATGCTCCATAAAAACCCATTAAACTATAAATCCTCTAGGTCCTAATTAACCCCCTAAACATACATTAGCCCCCTAAAACCTTAACCCCATTCCTCTAGGCCCTTAAATATCTAACCCCTAAGCCCTTAAACCCTAACCCCTAAACACTTATTCAATAACCCCTTATCACTAAGCCCATAAACTAATCAATCCCTAACTTGTGCTAACCCCTTAATCAACCCTAACCATAATAATAAAATAACATTTCTCCACATCAAGATGAAAACATAGGTCAAATATCTCCCAAAAGAATATAAGCATTTACAATAGAAAGACAATACAATTTTGAATACAAAGAAATACAATCTAAAATACAATATACATATAAAAATTTACAAAAATAATCTACAATACAAAGACATATAATGAATAATTTACTAATGGATGATATTCATGCCCACCTTTAGCATGTCCATAGTCTCTACAATGCCTTTTAGTTGTTTTTGTTAGAAGTATCCTTGGCTTTAAGCCATTGCAATTTCTATAAGGGCAATAAAATTTTCAATCCTCTGAAGGCCCCGATGTCAATCCCATGTCTCCTTGGCCTCCTTGAGGAATGTTATGTGACATTTTTCCTCACCAAACTTTTAGTGATGATTTTCTTTAAAAATTAACCTCAAAATAGGCCTACAACTTTTCAAAACAATCACAAGTAATACAACAACTATGTCAAAGTTATATGATATTCAGGCCCCCACTCTCTCTCTATATAATATTTATTATAATTAATTATAACAATATATTATATAACTTTTTATATATAATTTTCATTATAATTATATAATATTATATTAATAAATATATTATTGATATTAATATTAATATAGCCCAGTTATATATTAATAATATTATATATTATAATTATTTAATATTAATCTTATATTTATTATAATTAGTTAAACTGCACGTAAAGTCGTCCTAAATTAGATGTTGTCCAACAGAAATAAGCCATTAATAGTGGAATTGGCTATTATACAACTACTCCCTTGCATTTATTTGATATTGGACCAACCTTCGGATATTTGACGGTACAGGCACTTTCGTCGGATATTCGATGGTAAAGGAACTCCCATTGGATATTTGATGATCGTCGGGATTTAAAAAAAAATAAAAAATACATTTAATTTCTGACAATTTTTCCAATTTTATCCCTTCCATCATATTTTACGCCCATGTGTATTAGTGAGATAAAAAGAGAATAAGGAACCCCAAATCCCATTTGGAAATATTTTAGACCTCATTAAAGGAGATGAGAGTAGTAGATAAGCATTTCATAAGGGAATATTGAGCAAGAAGTGGTTGCCACCATAGCAAACTTGAGTACACTAGCCAAGCCCAAAGGGAGGCAACCAAAGAAAGGACCTCTATATTTCAAGGGGAGGAGAAGCAGTAGACTTAAGCAAGGTAAGCCTCAACCTTCCTCAACAACCCCCATCAACACTGAGGGGTAAGCTAGCCACTAAGAGGGAGAGTTGGAGAAAGATAAGAAGAAAAATTGAGAAATAACCTCCCTCAGAGGCAAAGGAAAACAACCCCAGGCCTCACAAAGGAAGCCAAACATCAGGGGAGCCAAGGCTAGACAACTGCAAGAGGAATATGCCATGCTATAGGAAGGCAAAGAAGTGCTACCAGAAGACAAAAAAATTCTACAAGAAGGCATGTCAATGCTACAGGAAAGTGCTAGACCACCAGAGGAAGGAGGTGAAGGGCCACAAGAGCCGCAAGAACATGATCCCCAACCATACCTTGGGTCCTACTACAAATTATTTGAAGCAGGATAAATAATACCTACCAACTTTGCAGTCGCAATCCTCCTTGAGATAGACAAAGAAAGAGGTATAAGTGACCAATGAATGCAAATTACAAGGTATAAAGGAGTTGAATATGTGGGCCTAATGGAAGAAAATATGAAGAAGATGGGTGAGGATATGGCTGGTTTGAGACTAAAAGAAGCAATTATGAGGGAACAACTGTGGATAGAAAATAAGAGACTAAAAGACCAACTGCAGGAGAAAGATGTGTAGTTTTCCACCATGACAAGCTTGGCTGTGGAAGCCACTTAATGTAGACACCCCTCAAAAACATATGCAATGTTCCTCAAGGAACAATGGCTTCAATTTCAGACCATGACCCTATCACAATGTGGTTCACTTCCTTTCTAGGATTACAAAACATTTATTGAATTATGTCATAAATCTAGTGTTGAGGACAAAGAAAGAATGGTTGAATTCCATATGCATAACATGATATTGATTGATATGAACTTTTGGGATCCCAATTCCAGAATGGGAGATGTGCAACTAATGGTATTAAACTCTTGGTATACTCATGTGGAAGCAAGGGTTGAAGGGGCAAAAAGGGTCATGACTATGGAAACTAATGAACCCCTATGGATCATAATGGAATTGAGAGCCCCTCATCTTCTAACCAAAAACCATAAACTCATTTGTGATGACCCAATACTGACAATGATCTACATAGAAAGACAAGAACAAGCCATCTTGCACTTTGAAGTCATTTTCAAGTTACTAGGAATCGAGAGTTTACTCGCTTTTCAGAGGAGATGACACTCTTTACCACATAGCCTAAAAATGCGAGAGTATCACTCCCTAGAAAGGCTGGGCAACACCTTGGAAATGAAACCCTTCTATAAATTAATAGTTGAGAGACTGAAGATCAGTTGGATTGGGCTTAAAGTTGACCCTCCTTTGCTATTAGGGCTACAAGAAAGAAGAGAGCATGCATAAGAGCAACAAGAATGGGTATAGATAGAGAAGAATGCAGGATTCCACCCCTAAGGGGGCATTCCATCTGAGATACCTTGGGATGTTAGGGATGCCACTAGGGCCATGGATAAGATGCAATTAAGTGGCTGATTTTCTCATAGGGTGAGAAACACCTTCACTAGGGGGTGATGATGGGAATCCTAAATAGGTATAAATCAAGGCCCATATGGCCATCCTTTAGCATACATTTACCTCTCTCTTGCATTTGATAACACCTTTTATTAGGGAGATTAAGGAATATTTATCATATCTTGTGGCCTAGCATGATTAATGTGCAGGAAAAAAAATATTTATTATGTAGAAGTAAATTGGAGGTCAACTGGAGGACATGTAGGAGGCTCGTTCATTGCATTAACTCACGAACCAACTTGGTTGGCTATTGGGCAATTACTACATTCAGTGGCTAGATGATCCAAGAGACTAGATCCACTTTTGTAGGGATTTTGAAAGGAAGTAAACCTCCTTCCAATGAGTCTCCCCTCTCACTCATTTTGTATAAATAAAGGAACCCAAGAGCTCAATAGGATTCAACTTTTTAGAGGAGAATAGTGACTGCTAGAGCTAGGATCTTGTACTTATCATTTCAGTGTCTATATCATGTATTTGAACACTTTTTGAGATCAATGGGAAGAATTTTTTTTCCTACAATTTGAGTGTGTCTTAGAGGGTTGAGTACCCTTTGGTTAGGGCCCAACTTAAGCACTCCAGTCTCTCTCCTTTGTACATTTTTTTTTATGTATATTTCTTTTTTGTATTTAGTTTAACAGTAGCTCCTTTTGCAAGATTGGATTACGAGAAAATTTTCCTTTGTAGATTTGTCAATCATCTCTCTTGGAAAGTGTGATTGTATATGTTGTATTGGAAAGCACAAAAATATATGTTTTCTTTTGATGCAATAGTTAGAAATTTGAATAAAATTCAACTCATCCTTTCCTTTCTAGTTTGATTTTTTCAATTAGTATTGTTAGCATGTTTTAGATGTTTTGCAAGTTTATTATTATTTTTAGTGTGCAGGTCATACTATTGGTTTGCAGAGCAGAGCACTGACATTTTAACTTGTAACCCTACCATCAATACCCTCCTTTCATCCTCATCAACTTCTTCAAGCGGCCTACATATAGAAAGTTCAGAATAGATTTGTTAGAGGCTACTCCTTGCATTCCCTCCTTGTGCAAGAAGGGCTCTTGAAGAGTACTACACTTGGCAAGGTCTCCCATATCCTTCTCCCACCTTCCACTATTTGTCCTCACCTTTAGATTTCCCTCTAAGCCCATGGAATGCTCTTAGATTCAATCCCGTAGCAATATAGGGGAATCCAGTAACATCCTATAGCACTGTGTAGATCCCCTCAAAACTTGGCAAAAATTGTCCTTTTCCTCTTATCCCTTCACAATGCCTCTTAGGCCTTGAAACCAAGCTTGGGGAAGATCAAAGACCACTTAGGACCTTTCTTCTTGGTGGCCTGGATGTAGGTGTAATTGACAATTGTTCAAATCCAGTAACGATTTTTGCAAGTTTAGGTGGAACTTCTTCTTGGTTTTCCTTTGGAGTATCAGTCATCTACCTCCAAACATGGCTATCCTGCTAAATTAGAAAAACTATTTTTTTTAACCGAAATATGATAACCTTTTAATTTCCACAGAATTAAAAAGGAGTTTAAATTTTTATTAATTCCTTATTGCGTCCCCTTTCCCATAAATATTATCACGCTAACTCTCTGTCGTTGATCTTACCTTTCAATCTGATAGTTGTTGGTTCCCCTGATCAACAAAACTAATCAGTGATCCTAAATCATTGATCAAAGCAAATTTGATCCAATGGTTAACAACGATATCAGACAAGAATCTTGCGCAATGTTTACCCACCCAATAAAGTGGTTTTCTCTCTCCACCCGAGTGCTATGTGTCGGTCAATAAATGGAATCGCTTGGAATTTCAAAAGACTTCTTACCACTTTTTCTTCACCAGATAAACAGCTTCGCTGATAAAACTGCCTTTCTTCCTTGATTATTGCACGATCTTATTGGCGCGCGATGACCGTTAGGTATATTGGATCTGTAGATCGGATGGTTCGAGACTCCTTTGGGTTAACACAATTTTGTCAGGGTTTTCTGTTCTCTGTTCTGTCAAACTTTACACTTTTGCTACATTTGACCTGTCTCCACCCTTATTCTCCAATGTTTTTAGAACATAACCAAGTTATCTAAAAACATGAAAATGCAATATTTATCATATAGTACAAACTTTACATATTCTAATTCAAAATCCAAACTATAAATCAACAGAACTCAGAGATATTTCGAAGGAATACAACGCCTCCGGGATTGACCAATTATACACAAATACACAGAGATACAGTTTCTGTAACTTAATATTATATGGCCTAATCAAGAAAAATCAATCAAAAATCCCTTTACAATCATTCAGAACTTACATAAATACCATTTCATTCAAACAATCAGATCCTTAATCAATGTATTGAATTTGTCTAATCTTAGACAATACCTAATTTGGTCGATATTCTCCTCGAAAATATTAACTAAATCTAAATAGATTGAATTAATTATAAAATCACTTAATCCCTAAATCCTAGCTCAAATCCTATCTAGAAAACTTGTAAATTGACAGCTAAAGGATCCCACTCCTTTGCTTGTAAACTTTTTTTGTATTTTTGGAATAAATTCGAAGCCTTTTGTCTTCAAGCCTCATGCTCCTGCAGACTCCTAAGGAAAAAATTCTTCATGGGCTCCTATCCATGAGCTCTTCTACAGAACTGCCCAACTTCTATAGCATGGAATCTGTCATCCAAGTAGCTTCAGCTATTGGTTGATCCTTCCATTTGACCAAATACTAAAAATACTCTTGTCTTCTTGTCTTCTTCAACAATTTCTTGTCCAAAATCCTCTTTGGCTTTAATTCTTTTGCTATAGGTAATTGTTTTACCCAATCAATCTCTTGTTCTTCTTGATCCTTTGCTGTGTCATCTGCATTTCCAATTTCATACCTATACAAATCAACAACATTGAAAATTGAAGATATTCCAATATAAGGGGGTAATTCAATTTCATATGCATTTGTAGAAAATTTCCTCAAGACTCTGCATGGTCCAATTTTCTTAAACTTTAGCTTGTTATACTCCCTTTTTGGAAATATTTCCCTCCTCAGGTGTGCCAAAACCAAATCTCCAACTTCAAAATTAACTTCCCTTTTCTACACATCTGCTCTACTCTTGCATTTTATGTTTCTACCTTGTAATTTCTGTTTTACATGTTTATGTATTGCTTGAGATTCTGTAGCAAAATATTCTCCTTTAGCACTTCTCATTTCAGCGTTTCCCAAGTCTCAATTCAGACACTCCCCTTGGGTGCATTCCGTAAACTATACAGAATGGACTCTGCATTGTACTCCTATTAAGAGAATCATTATA
Source organism: Pinus taeda (assembly GCA_000404065.3). Classification (NCBI taxonomy): domain Eukaryota; kingdom Viridiplantae; phylum Streptophyta; class Pinopsida; order Pinales; family Pinaceae; genus Pinus; species Pinus taeda. The sequence goes on along the minus strand of APFE031123549.1, from coordinate 192,573 downwards.
AGCATTTTCTGCCTATGCCAATACTTGATCCCACTATTTTGGATGTTCACCTACAAGACTTCTAAGAAGATTACCCAAGCTTTTGTTTACCACTTTAGTCTATCCATTAGTTTGAGGATGATAAGTAGAACTGAAACTCAGTTTAGTTCCACGCTTCTTCCACAATGTCCTCCAGAAATGTCCAACAAATCTGGTGCCTCAGTCTAAAACAATTCCCTTAGGTAACCCATGTAATCTTACAATCTCCTTAAAAAACAGATTAGCAATGTGAGTAGCATCACTGGTTTTATAACATGGAATAAAATGTGCCATTTTTGAAAATTTGTCAACTACTACATAAATTGAATCATGTCCCCTTTGAGTTTCCGGTAAACCCAAAAAAAATTCCATACTTACCATATCCCAAGGCCTATCTGGAATAGGTAATGGAACATAAAAACCTTTGTTTTGGCTCCTTCCCGTTGCATACTGACAAAATTTACAATTTTTCACATACTTTTCCATTTCAACTCTCATCTTTGGCCAAAAATAAAACTGGTTCAACTGCTCATAAGTCTTGTCTGCACCAAAATGTCCTCCCAGTCCACCACTATGTTTCTCCCTAATCAAATTTGCTCTCATAGAACAATTTTGTATGCACAATTGATTTCTTTTAAACAACAGTTCCTTTTGCAGGAAATAATCCAACCACTTGCTTCTGTCTAACAAAACAGGATTTCTACAAGCTTCAAATGCCTCTTTAAAATCTAGATCTTTCTCATATAACTCTTTAAGAAAATCGAAACACAACACTTGAATTTGACTTTCTTAAACTAAAATGCTTTTTCTACTTAAGGCATCTGCTACTTTGTTTGATTGACCAATTATATTTTTTAACACAAAATTAAAGCTTTGAAGGTATTCTACCCATTTTGCATGCTTCTGGTTAAGCTTTGGTTGTTGCATAATGTAATATAATGCATGGTTATCTGAATACAGTATGAACTCCTTAGACATCAAGTAATGTCTCCACTTATTCAAAGACTGCACCACTGCATAAAACTCCTTGTCATAAGAAGAATATTTATTCTTTGACCCATTCATATTTTCACTAAAATAAGCTACTGACCTGTCCTCCTGACTCAAAACAGCGCTAATGGCTTCTCCACTGACATCACACTTCACTTGAAAAGGTTTATTAAAATCATGCAAAATCAAAATAGGTTTCTCAGTAATCTTTCTCTTCAATAGCTGGAAGTTCTTTTCTGCTTCAGCAGTCCATTTAAATGGTTGCATGTCCTTCTTTATTGTGTCAATAATTGAAGCATTAATCTTACTAAAATTCCTTATAAATTTCCTGTAAAAACTAGCAAGACCGTGAAACCTTCTTACCTCAAAGCCACTTCTTGGTGAAGTCCACTCTATGATTGCTTTTATCTTCTCTATCTTTAATCCCTCAGCAGAATAACAAAGCCCAAATATACCAACTCCTCCTTCATGACTGAACATTTCCTTGAATTTATTAGTAACTTTTCTTGTTGTATTTTTTGTAAGACATAATTTAGATGTCTCATATGCTCCTCCTTAGATATGCCATAAACTGATATATCATCCAGATATACTATTACAAATTTTCGAGTAAATTCCTTCAGAAATTCATTCATAAGTCTCATAAATGTATTAGGGGCATTCGATAATCAAAATGCATTACCATCCATTCATAAAATCCTTCATTTGTTTTAAAAGAAGTTTTCCACTCATCTCCCTCTCTAATTTTGATTTGATGATAACCACTTTTTAAATCTAATTTTGTAAAATATCTAGCTCCACTCAAACAATCCATCAAATCTTCGATTCTAGGTAAAGGAAATCTATATGTAATTGTTATCTTATTGATTTCTCTTGAATCAGTGCACATTCTCCAGCCTCCATCTTTCTTTGGGCTCAACACTGTGGGCACTGCACAAGGACTCAAACTTTCTCTAATCATTCCCTTGTCTAACAGTTCCTGAACCTGTTTCTTGATCTCTTCATTCTCTGTGGGAATCATCCTATAAGCTACTTTATTAGGTAGATTTTCTCCCGGAATCAAATCTATGTGATGACTGATTTTTCTAATAGGTGGTGACTCATCAGGCAAATCATATACAATGATATCACAATAATTTTCCAGCATCTCTTGAATTTCAATTGGTAAATAAGAAACTTTTGTGGAAGTAATTATTACCTTGGGTTTGCAAATCAATGCAAAACTTACCTCATCTTCTTCCATCTACTGCAAGTATTCCTTTCCACTCAGCAAAAGGGTCTTTGGATCAGGTTTCTTTGATGTATCTTCTTCTTCTATTGGCAGCAATGTATGATTGACACCATCTTTGCTAAATTTGTATGTGTTCTTCTTTCCATCATGCATAGCTCCTCTGTCATACTGCCAAGGTCTACCTAAAAATATATGGCACACATCCATAGGCATCACATCATACAGAATTCCGTCTTTGTACTTTCCCAACTGCAACTCCATTTCACATTGGTCATTCACTACCAACTGATATTTCTTTTGAAGCCATGACACCTTGTAAGGTGTTGGATGTTTCTTTGTTTTCAACTTCAACTTCTCCACCACTTCTATGGAGACCAAATTATCCATACTACCACTGTCTATTATCATCTGACAACACTTCCCTTGAACCTTACACACAGTCCTGAACAAGGTTTTTCTTTGTTCTGGTTCAACAATTTCCTTAGCTGGTTTTAACAAAATTTTATTGACTACCAAAGATTCCCCTTTCTCTGCTACATTCTCTTCTTCCATTACCTTTGTTTCTTCCTCTTCAGTTTTTGCAACAATTGCATTCCTCTGATTCATTCCTATATTTTATGGGCACTCATAAGCTATGTGTCCTAGCTTGTCACATCTGTAACATCTGATTTCTCTTCCTCTACCTCTGCCTCTTCTTCCTTTGGAAAAACTCCCTCTACCACTTGAGCTACTGCTGGCTCCATCTTTAGGTGTTGTAGACCTTCCTCTACCACCTTGACTTCCCCTTCCTCAAAAAGTACCTCTATTTCTGGCAGAATACTTCCTCATGAGTTTTTCTTCATCCTTCAGTGCCATCTGATAAGCCTCTTCTACTGTTTTTGGAGACAATACACTTATCTCATCTTGAATGTCCATTCTAAGACCATTCACATATCTTGCAACCTTCTCATCTGTATCTTGGATTTTTCTTGCTTTTATACTCACTTTGTAGAATTCCTCTATGTATTCCTTTACTGTCATAGACCTCTGTCTAAGATTTCGCATCTGTCTAAATAATGTTTGTTGATAGTCACTTGGCAAAAACTTACTTTTCAATTTAGCCACCTTCCTGTTCCAATTCTTAATTGGTTGTTTGTCAAGTCTTCTTCTTTTTGCCTGCACTCTATCCCACCAAATTGCTGCATGTCCCTTCAGTTTTTTGATAGCAAACTTCACCTTCTTTCCTTCTTCTGTTTCTTCATAATCGAAGAATTTCTCCATATCATTTATCCAGTCTACCAATTCCTCAGGACTTAAGCTTCCTGTGTAGATTGAAACTTCAAGTCTAGGCTTGGATGTGGTTTTCAATCTCATTTTAGGAGTTATATCTATAGGTTCTTCTTCTTCTGCAGCTTCAGCTTCAAGTTCACTGACATCTACAACATCTGCATCTCTTCCCATTTCCATTGCTTCCAATCTAGCTTGCATCTTTTGCATAGCTTCCAACACTTCAGCGTTTGCAACTATTCTTCCTCTTCTTCGACCACCACCTCTTCCTCCAACTCTAAAAGCCATGTTGGATTTCTTTTTTTGATCCTTGAGATCTTGTTCAGTGTCAGTAGGCTACTCTGATACCACAAATGGTGGCTTGGATGCAGGTGCAATGGAAAATCGTTCAAATCCAGTAACGATTTATGCAAGTTCAGGTGGAACTTCTTCTTGGTTTTCCTTTGGAGTATCAGTCATCTACCTCCAAACTTGGCTATCCTACTAAAATAGCATAAATGTTTTTTTTTTTTTTAACCAAAATATGATAACCTTTTAATTTCCATAAAATTAAAAAGGAGTTTAAATTTTGATTAATTCCTTATCGCGTCCCCTTTCCCACAAATATTATCGCACTAACTCTTCGCCGTTGATCTTACCTTTCAATCTGATGGTTGTTGGTTCCCCTGATCAATAAAACTAATCAGTGATCCTCCACTGTTGATCAAAGCACATTTGATCCAACGGTTAACAATGATATCGGAAGGGAATATTGCACAATGTTTACCCACCTGATAAAGTGGTTTTCTCTCTCCACCCGAGTGCTATGTGTCGGTCAATAAATGGAATCACTAGGAATTTCAAAAGACCACTTACCACTTTCTCTTCACCCGATAAACAGATTCGTTGATAAAACCGCCTTTCTTCCTTGACTATCACGCAAGCTTAGTGGCGCACGATGACCGTTAGGTCTACTGGATCTATAGATCGGACGATTTGAGACTCCTTTGGGTTAACACAATTTTGTCAGGGTTCTTTGTTCTCTATTCTGTCAAACTTAACACTTCCACTACATTTGACCTATCTCCACCCTTATTCTCCAATGTTTTTAGAACATAACCAAGTTATCTCAAAACACATAAACACAAGATTTATCATATAGTACAAACTTTACACATTCTAATTCAAAAGCCAAACTGTAAATCAACAGAACTTAGAGATATTTCGAAGGAATACAACGCCTCTAGAATTGACCAATTATACACAGAGATATAGTTTCTATAACTTAATCTTATATGGACTAATCAAGTCAAATTAGTCAAAAATCCATTTACAATCATTCAGAACTTACATAAATACCATTTCATTCCAATAATCAGATCCTTAATCAATGTATTGAATCTGTCTAATCTTAGACAATACCTAATTTGGTTGATATTCTCCTCGAAAATCTTAACTGAATCTAAACAGCTTGAGTTAATTATAAAATCACTCAATCCCTAAATCCTAGCTCAAAACCTATCTAGAAAACTTGTAAATTGACAGCTAAAGGATCCCACTCCTTTGCTTGTAAACTTTTTTTGTATTTTTGGAATAAATTCGAAGCCTTTTGTCTTCAAGCCTCATGCTCCTGCATCACTTTTCATCCCTGCAATTTATTTATACAATTATGTCTAGTGATTGAGTTCATGAATTACATTAATATTTCCTGAAGCATTTATTGAGTTTTTCTATTAGAATAAGATCTCGTTTGTCATGCAATAATTTATGTTTTATTCCATGCTATTTACTTTATGCGGCTAGACTAAGTTTACTTCTTTGTCATTTATTCTCCGCAATAGGTTAGGATTTCTATTCCAAGCACTTTCATTCCTTGCAAGTAGATTAAAATTTCCTTTCATGCAACATTTACATTTCTTGCAAGTATATTATAATTTCCTTTTATGCATCATTCTTCCTTTCTGTAAAATCTAGATTCAATTTGCAAAACAGTCTTTGTACACCATGGTTTGATCCATTGCCTCAGAGCAACTTCAATAGAACTTGACTTACTATGAATACAACCCTGTCACCTCCTAAGTTTGTATAAACCCTAGGTTGATAATTAAAACTAGTATCCTTGGGAGTTGCAACATCCTTGTTGTAATACCAGAGCTCATCACTGGCCAAGGTGGTCTTGAACCAAAAGTAGATGAGGTTACACCTCAAACACATCTAGGAACAACTGCCTCCAAGCCCTAGACCTATTGGAAGACACACAAAATGTCCCAACCTCATTGAGGCGGATGCCTCAAGATCTCCTTAGCTCAATGCTTCTAGGTTTTTTAGCTTGCATAGTCTTTTCTCTAGCTAGGCTTCTAGTTACCAGGGTGGTAAGCCCGTCTTTCAGGCCTTTTGAAGATATGCATATAATAATTTTTTGTCAAACTTTATGTTACTATTTAATTTCACTCAAAACATGGTTAATGTATGATTCCCTGCTATTTTGTCAGTGGTTTGGTTTCCCTTGCAGCATATCAATTACGAATGAGGCCTGAACATTGTATCTTTTTTATGGTTTAATTGAAATTAGCTTTAAAAAAAGCTAAATAAGTGTGAGCTATAGGGAAGGGAGAAGGTATGTTAGAAGAAAAGGAAAAGCCAACATGACATAATTAAGAATGGGAGAATTGAGAGGAAATAAAAAAAGTGAAATTGATGAAAAACACTATAAGTGGAAAAATATAAGAAAAATATGGAGGAATGGGAATGTTATTAATTAAGTCCATGAATAATAATTTTCAAGATTGTCCTAAGTTTTTTCCCAAAAGAAAAATCGTAATTTTTTTTAATGAAACCAAAATTACATGTTGTAGATGTTGTGACACATCTCATCGGCAAGTCAACGACTATTGATCAAAAATTCAATGAAAGCAAAAAATAATGTACAAATGGGGAGAAAAATCATGCTTTTCTCCCTTTTTTCTTCTCAACCTTGCGCCATTCCCCTTGAGTCGGCATCGAAGATACAAGTGCAAGTGAAGTGCCAGCCTAAGGTCGAGGGTCGTCTTTATCAGAATCAGAGTTGTCTAATGTATGTAGTCATTTGGATCCACTAGTATCCATTGTTTATGGTATCTTCGCCGACTGTGAGTCCATCAAATCTTGTGGATTTAATTCCTGTGCTTCTGGTTCTTTATTCATCTAATTGTTCTTGTTGGGTATGGGATGTTCCTCATCAATTTCCTCCTCATCAGAGATGGTGGGGGAAATTTCCATCCCTTGGGTTGTTTCCATGTTTTCTTCTTTCTTCATGTGTCTTTTTTGGCTTCAAGGCATGTATTTTGTAGATGTCCTGTTTGCCGGCAGATTCTGCATCTAAATGTTGTATTTTCCTAATCTAGTATCTGTGTCCAGCACCTTTGTTTATGCTTCAGTTGTATTCGATATGGCAAGCCTCTGCTAAGATCTACTTCCACACAAATTCATGAAAATGTGAAAATTATTTCCTCCAGTCTTTGTGTGTCCGTTTTAATGTAATGCCCGATGGTGTTACCAATACTTGCAAGGACTTTTCGGTTCCAAAGATGTAATGAGAGATTGTGCAAATGAACCCAAATTGACATCATGGAGACAACCATTGTATTTACATCAAATTCCAGAAACCATGGTGTGATGAAGAGACCCATGGATCCCCAGAACCATGGTCCTTCCCGTAATATAACGTCTCTAGCCTCTGTTGAAGGGAAATTTACAATGAAGAACCCCCTAGATAGAGGTGAATTTCATAGTGAGTAGTCCAGTTTGTGAAAATCAAATGAAATAGCTCAACAGGTTTTGGCCAGACACAGTTGAAACGACAGATTATAGCTTGTTTTTCAAATGTATTACAATGCTCATCTGTTTCTAGTATATCTATGTTTAATTCTGGGGTATAATTTAGTTGCTCGACAATATATGGACTGGGTTCAGTTCTATCTTTCTTTGGTGTCGCTAAAGGTGTATTCTTTCCTTGGAGAATGTTCTTGAAAGAGAGTCCTCCATTTTTGTGCTTCTGATGTGTTTCTGTATTTTTTGTTTAATTGCTCCCAATGCCGCCTCCTGTAGAATTTGATTTATTGTAGTCTGTCACGCCACCCCTCAGCCTCAGATTGAGCATTATGGTAGACACAGGTAAGATATTGTACTCCGTGAGGCGCTTGGGGTCTTGGAGTGCTCTGCCCCCAAAAATTAGATGTTGCAATAGATATTTAATGGTTCATGAGGCACAATACTTGCTAAGGTTTTGCAAATGGGGTAGCAAGCTAAGTGGGCTTGATTGTGGGGAAAATCCACAGTTAAGCGCGCTTGAGCTAGAGGCAATTTGGGATGGGTGACCTCCTGGGAAGTCTTGGTTACCAGATGCAAGCCTTGGAAGTGATGATTGACGCTATGTGATTCATTTCACTAGTTTCAATCCCACTTCTTCACCCCTGTGAGCATCACCCGATGCAATGAGTGTTAAGTGAACTATTCAAAAATCATGAGAAATTAGTCAGTTATGACTACCTCTCATGGAAATGGTCATATGTGAATGACTTACTTAACACAGTTGAATCCCTAAATGATACCTAATATGTTGCATTGCGTAAACCCCCTAATACTTAAATTCAAAAAGAGTGAAGGGATCTCTACTTGAATGGTTCATGAGCCACAATACTTGCTAAGGTTTTGCAAATGGGGTAGCAAGCTAAGTGGGCTTGATTGTGGGGAAAACTCCACAGTTAAGCAAGCTTGAACTAGAGGCGATCTGGGATGGGTGACCTCCTGGGAAGTCCTAGCTACTAGATGCAAGCCCCGAAAGTGATGATTGACGCTATGTGATTCATTTCACTAGTTTCAATCACACTTCTTCACCCCTGTGAGCATCACCCAATGCAATGAGTGCTAAGTGAACTATTCAAAAATCGTGAGAAAATGACTTAACGCAGTTGAATCCCAAAATGTTAGCAATGAGTGCTAAGTGAACTATTCAAAAATAATGAGAAAATGACTTACTTAACATAGTTGAATCCCAAAATGATATCTAATATAATGCATTGCGTAAACCCCCTAATACTTAAATTCAAAAAGAGTGAAGGGATCTCTACTTGAATGATTCATGAGGCACAATACTTGCTAAGGTTTTGCAAATGGGGTAGCAAGCTAAGTGGGCTTGATTGTTGGGAAAACTCTACAGTTAAGTGTGCTTGAGCTAGAGGTGATCTGAGATGGGTGACCTCTTGGGAAGTCCTGGTTACTAGGTGCAAGCCCTGTGAACTATTCTAAAATCATGAGAAATTAGTCAGTTACCCGATGCAATGAGTGCTAAGTGAACTATGCAAAAATCATGAGAAATTAGTCAGTTATCCGATGCACACCCGATGCAATGAGTGCTAAGTGAACTATTCAAAAATCATGAGAAATTAGTTAGTTACCCGATGTAATGAGTGCTAAGTGAACTATTCAAAAATCATGAGAAAGTAGTCAGTTACGACTACCTCTCATGGATAGGTGCAAGCCCCGTGAACTATTCTAAAATCATGAGAAATTAGTCAGTTACCCGATGCAATGAGTGCTAAGTGAACTATGCAAAAATCATGAGAAATTAGTCAGTTATCCAATGCACACCCGATGCAATGAGTGCTAAGTGAACTATTCAAAAATCATGAGAAATTAGTTAGTTACCCGATGTAATGAGTGCTAAGTGAACTATTCAAAAATCATGAGAAAGTAGTCAGTTACGACTACTTCTCATGGAAATGATCATACGTGAATGATTTAGTTAAGACTACCTCTCATGGAAATGGTCATACATGAATGATTTACTTAACGTAGTTGAATCCCAAAATGATATCTAACTTCAATATTTTTCAAAACTAAAAACTTTATAATTATCTTTACAATTATAATCTTTATTTTTTTATTAATTAATCATAATCTACAATAATAAATTAATATAATTTTAATTTCAAACTGAATCAATTAATTATAAATTCACACTAAATATTTTATAAAATTACATCCAATATTTTAGAGAATTAAAAAAATCCATTTTATAATTTCAAACGCTAATTAACCAAAAAAATATATATTTAATTAGTAAATTAGTATACTTTTTCCTTATTTTGTTTTTAATTGTTTATTATTGTTTTGTAATTATTTTTTTTATTTTTTATTTTATATTTAAAAATTATTATTTTATATTTTTGAAAATTTTATTCAATATCTTTACCAAAAAATTTTATATTAATGTAAAAATTATATAAAAAATAAATATAATTAGAGAAAAGATGCACTAAGAAATTTGTGTGATAAAGGATATATATTGTAAGTTATTCCTCAGTTACCCCATGCAATGAGTGCTAAGTGAACTATTCAAAAATCATGAGAAATTAGTGACTACCTCTCATGAAAATGGTCATACATGAATGATTTGCTTAACGCAATTGAATCGGAAAATGATATCTAACTTTAATAATTTTCAAAACTAAAAACTTTATAACTACTTTGCTTTACAATTATTAATCTTTATTTATTTTTATTTTATTCACAGTCTAGCCATAGATAATTTTATTAATTTTAATTAAAACTATATCAAAATATAAATTCATCGTAAATTATTTATAAAAATACATTAGAATATTTTAAGAATAAAAAAAGATGCATTATTCATAATTTCAAACTTTAAATTAACCCAAAAAGATATATAATATAGATTCCTTTATTATAATTTCAAACGCTAACTTAAACAAAAATTATTTAAATTCCAAATAAATTTGTATAATTTTTTTTTATTGTTATGGAAGTTTTGAAAAGTTTTATTCTTATTTGTTTAATATGGTTTATTTTATTGTTTTGTTAATTATCTTTTTATTTTATATTATTTAATTTTTATTTTTATATTTTATTTTATTGTGAAATTTTAATTTCAATAATCCTCTACCAAAAAATTTATAACCAATTTAAAATTATATAAAAAAATAAATAAATAGAAAACATGCAGTGAGAAATTTGTGTGATAGGATATATATTGTAGGTTAAGTTCCATTAGATTACAAAACACGATCTGAAAATTGTTGCGCAAAATTTGGGGGCTGAATGATATAAGAGTGAGATGCCAAGGATAATTTTCAATACAACTTTCAACGGGCCGAAACAATCAGTTTGTTTTGGGAGAAAAACATAGATATCCAATTTTGTGATATTTATTGGCCACTATGTTGGGCTGAATGATATAAGAGTGAGATCTTAAGGATAATTTTCAATACAGCTTTCAACGGGCCTAGTGGTTGTAATAGGATCTGTGAGAAAATTAGTTTTTTTTGTTTTTAGAAAAATATAGATATTTAATTTTGTAAGATTTATTTATAATGTTATGTTATGGTTTTTTTTATAAGGTGAGAAAGCTTATCATAATTTAGTTGTGAGCAGTGAATACAACTATCTCTAGTTGTTATTTGAGAATGTAGGCTGACTCATCACTGTTATTCAGTGAGAGACAGACTTTCACTCCAATCAGATACCTCTAGATCTTAAGCCGTTAACTTGTTTTCTTAACTCAAAAGAAAACAAATTTTTTTGAAACATATTCCAAACCAATAACATAAAATTATGTTATGGTGGCTAATTTTTATGGAATTGTAGATTTTTAAAATCATTTAGAAATAGATAAATATGAGTCTGTGAAGTTAATGGGATCCACATCTACCATCCAAATAAAAATAGCTAAAATAAAAACCTGCACTATATGTACCAAACATGTGTAATGTGTCTGGAACGAGGATAAGGATCCCTCTGTATTGGACGAGAGCTGTCAGCATCTCAAAGAGCTACGCGTAACATTCATTCAATTACTTGTTTGAATGTGCCAAATAATTATGTAATTTGTTTCTATCTCCTCCCTCACGTCGGCTGTAATTGCTCCTTATCTGTATTAAGAAAGCGATATGAATGAAACGAAGTAAGTATCACAGTATACCAATATTATCTTAGCTGAAATTTAAAACACAAAGTAAAACTCTGCATATTCTCGAACACATGAAATTTCAAACACAAAAAGTAAAACTCTGCATATTCTCGAACACATGAAATTTCAAACACAAAAAGTAAAACTCTGCATATTCTCGAACACATGAAATTTCAACCACAAAAAGTAAGACTCTGCATATTCTCCAACTTATGAACACGTAAGTTATAAGTCACAGAGTGACCGAGAGGGACTTCACTTTTTTCCGTTAAATTTTGGAATATTTTTGAAATTTATATTTAAAACGTAAAAATAAAACTCTACATATTCTCGAGCTTATGAATACATAAGTCACAGGGTGATTGAGAAGGATTTCATTTTTGTTTGTCAAATTTTAGAATATTTTTGAAATTTACATTTAAATGTAAAAAGTACAACTCTGCATATTCTGGAACATATAGTCTCGGAGTGAGTGAGATTGACAAGTATAATTTTGTATATTCTCAAACTGATGTCTGTGAACACACAAGTCATAAGTCACAGAGGGACTGAGATTATTAAAACACAAAAAATATAACTCTGCATATTCTGAAACATATGAGTCTAGACTCGAGTGAGATTGACAAATATAACTCCGCATATTCTCAAACTGATGAACACATAAGTCATAAGTCACAGGGACTGAGATTGACTTCACTTTTGTTGGTCAAATTTTAGAATAGTTTTGAAGTCTACATTTAAAACACAGAAAGTATAACTCTGCATATTCTGGAACATATGAGTCTTGGCAGGATTGAGATTGACAAATATAACTCTGCATATTCTCAAATTGATGAACACATAAGTCACAGAGAGACTGAGATTGACTTCACTTTTGTTTGTTAAATTTTAGAATATTTTTAAAGTTTAGATTTAAAACACAAAAGTGTAACTTTACATATTTTGGAACATATGAGTCTTGACCGGAGTGAGATTGACACATATAACTCTGCATATTCTCATACTGATGAACACATAAGTCATAGAGGGATTGAGACTTACTTCACTTTTGTTAATCAAATTTTAGAATATTTTTGAAATCTACATTTAAAACACAAAAGATATAACTCTGCATATTCTGGAACATATAAGTCTTGAATAAAGTGAGATTGACTTTAGTCTTGTTTTGTTGGAGACATGATTGCCCTTACACCAAAACCCTCAGGTGTTAGTAAACAGATACTCGATTGTCATTACACCAAAACCCGCAAGTGTTAGTAAACAGACACATCACTAATGTTAAGCGCTGTTACACCAAAACCCACAGTTGTTAGTAAACAGACACATCACTAGTGTTAAGCACATGCCATGAAACACACGGCACACGGGAGCCGCCATTAACCGGGAGTGCAACAATCTCCCCCCTCAACTTGAGCCAGGGGTGTTTCAAACTCGAGACCTTTGGATCCGATACCACTTGTTGCAGTCATGATTGCCGTTACACCAAAACCCACAGGTGTTAGTAAACAGCATCGCTAGTGTATCCACAGGTGTTAGTAAACAGCATCGCTAGTATTAAGCACATGCCACAAAACACATGGGAGAGTTGAATCAACACCGCCATTAATAAAGAGCGCAACATGTTTGTCAAATTTTTGTCAAATTTTAAAATAATTTCTGAAATCTACCATCAAAAGAAAAATAACTTATTTACAAAAACATAAACATATCGTCTTCCTGACTTACAATCAAAATAAGAATAACTTATTTACAAAAACATGAACATATCTTCTTCCTGACTTAGCAACCTGAAGCTTCAGAATCTCAGTATATAATTGAGAGAAGAAAGAATTCCAAAACAACCTGAAATCCAAAGAGCCAAACATGTCAGGTATAAAAACAACACAATTATTCAACTATGGACAACTTCTCCCTCTTCCTCTAAATTACAAAGCTGCCTCAATGGCAGACTGCCCCTGCAGGGGGAAATTCTCCCCTGCCAACATGGAATTATAGGGTTTTAAGGACTGGGGAAGTGGGGAATCATAATAACTGATTATCTCTGTTTGTAGGACTTGATAAAAACCCCACAGAAGGTACACATGATGGCACGCCAGGTGCGAGAATAGACTGTTATGCAGCAAAGCCTGCGCTGGCTTTTCACTTCCACAACATATACCCCTCTCCCACATCTCGAGCAGAGTCCTGCAACCGGCTTAGGATTCCTCACTGTCCTCTTTTCCTCCAACAAACTGGGCACCATTTTTCCGCACACATAGAAGTCCTCCAGACTCCCAATTGCAATATATTGTTGCAATGGAATCGAATCCGCTGCTTGATTAACCAAACCTGCGGACAAATACTCCACAACTGGCTCATAGTTTTTACTCCTAATTCTACCTACGTGGGCTGAATGAATAAATAACCAGACGAGTCCTGCCAAAAGATATAAATTCTCGGATTGCATGATCACGTGGTCTAATGCCGAGGCAGCAAGTCGGTGCAAAGAAGGTCAATCTTACACAATCCACAAGTGGATATTTATTTATTTGTGTTAAGGCTAGTTCTGGGGTAGTATTAATGTTGGATGAAATGTTGGAATTATTGCACATCACAAGTTTTGATGTCTCATAGAATAGTGTAATCTTCGAACTTGCCTTTCATTTTAATAATTTTCATTTTATTATTTTAAATGGAATTTTATAGATATATCGGATAAATTATCCGTCATCATTGGTTAATGAGAAAATTAAGTTTAACTATCACAAACATGGTTTATTCCAACTATTTTTACTAAAATTTAATTTAAAAGTTACTAACATATAAAAGAAAATATTATTTTTTTCCACGATTATCATAAGAAATTTGACATCTCTTTCTCATTTTGAAACATACATAGTCTTCTCAAGGCCTATTAAGGGTATTAGATGTACTTGCCTAACCTCAAGATTACTTTATGGAGGTGGGGTATTCAAAATTTATCTCTTTTATCATCTGGAAACACACATAGTCTTCTCAAGGCCTATTAAGGGTATTATATGTACTTTCCTAACCCCAAGGTTACTTTATGGAGGTGGGGTCTTCAAAATTTATCTCTTTTGTCATCTTGAAACATGGATAGTCTTCCCAAGACCTATTAAGGGTACTAGATGTACTTGTCTAAGTCATTTTATGGAGGTAGGGTATTCAAATTTATTTCTTTTGTCATCTTGAAACACACATAGTCTTCTCAAGGCCTATTAAGGGTATTAGATGTACTTGCGTAACCCCCAAAGTAACTTTATGGAGGTGGGGTATTCAAAATTTATCTCTTTTGACATCTTGAAACATGCATAGTCTTCTCAAGGCCTATTAAGGGTACTAGATGTACTGGCCTAACCCCCAAGGTCACTTTATGGAGGTGGGGTATTCAAAATTTATCTCTACTGTCATCTTGAAACACACATAGTTTTCTTAAGGCCTATTAAGGGTATTAGATGTACTTTCCTATCTTCTCAAGGCCTATTAAGGGTACTAGATGTACTTGCTTAACCCCAAGGTCATTTTATAGAGGCAAGGTATTCAAATTTATTTCTTTTGTCATCTTGAAACACACATAGTCTTCTCAAGGCCTATTAAGGGTACTAGATATACTGGCCTAACCCCCAAGGTCACTTTATGGAGGTGGTGTATTCAAAATTTATCTCTTTTTTCATTGTGAAACACACATAGTCTTCTCAAGGCTTGCTAAGGGTATTAGATGTACTTGCCTAACCCCCAAGGTCACTTTATGGAGGTGGGGTATTCAAAAGTTATCTTTTTTGTCATCTTGAAACACACATAGTCTTCTCAAGGCCTATTAAGGGTCTTAGATGTACTTGCCTAACCCTAATGTCACTTTATGGAGGTGGGTATTCAAAATCTATCTCTTTTGTCATCTTGAAACATACATAGTCTTCTCAAGGCCTATTAAGGGTACTAGATGTACTTGCCTAAACCCCAAGGTCACTTTTTGGAGGTGGGGTATTCAAAATTTATCTCTTTTGTCATCTTGAAACACACATAGTCTTCTCAAGGCCTATCAAGGGTATTAGATGTACTTGCCTAACCCCCAAGGTCAGTTTATGGAGGTGAGGTATTCAAAGTTTATCTCTTTTGTCATATTGAAACATACATAGTCTTCTCAAGGCCTATTAAGGGTACTAGGTGTACTTGCCTAACCCCCAAGGTCACTTTATGGATGTGGGGTATTCAAAATTTATCTTCTTCTAACCATATCAAACCTCTTTTTTGAGGCCAACATTATATTTTGCTCATCAAGAGTTTTCCAATGATATAAGTTTCATCAAATTTTGAGCTATAGTCACAGAGTTATGACCTTTTGAAGTTTATCATTCTTAGATGTACTTGCCTAACCCCCAAGGTCACTTTATGGAGGTGGGGTATTCAAAATTGATCTCTTTTGCCATCTTGAAACATACATAATCTTCTCAAGGCCTATTAAGGGTACTAGATGTACTTGCCTAACCCTAAAGGTCACTTTATGGAGGTGGGGTATTCAAAATTTATCTCTTTTGTCATCTTGAAACACACATAGTCTTCTCAAGGCCTATTAAGGATATTAAATGTACTTGTGTAACCCCCAAAGTCACTTTATGGAGGTGGTGTATTCAAAATTTATCTCTTTTGTCATCTTGAAACATACATAGTCTTCTCAAGGCCTATTAAGGGCACTAGATGTACTTGCCTAACCCCCAAGGTCACTTTATGGAGGTGGGGTATTCAAAATTTATCTCTTTTATCATCTTGAAACACACATAGTCTTCTCAACGCCTATTAAGGTTATTAGATGTACTTGCCTAACCCCCAAGGTCACTTTATGGAGGTGGGGTATTCAAAATTTATCTCTTTTGTCATCTTGAAACATACATAGTCTTCTCAAGGCCTATTAAGGGTACTAGATGTACTTGCCTAACCCCCTAGGTCACTTAATGGAGGTGGGGTATTCAAATTTATCTCTTTTGTCATATTGAAACACACATAGTCTTCTCAAGGCCTATCAAGGGTATTAGATGTACTTGCCTAACCCCCAAGGTCAGTTTATGGAGGTGAGGTATTCAAAGTTTATCTCTTTTGTCATATTGAAACATACATAGTCTTCTCAAGGCCTATTAAGGGTACTAGGTGTACTTGCCTAACCCCCAAGGTCACTTTATGGATGTGGGGTATTCAAAATTTATCTTCTTCTAACCATATCAAACCTCTTTTTTGAGGCCAACATTATATTTTGCTCATCAAGAGTTTTCCAATGATATAAGTTTCATCAAATTTTGAGCTCTAGTCACAGAGTTATGACCTTTTGAAGTTTATCATTCTTAGTGACACAACATTAACCATACCATTGACATATGGTAGTATGGTTCCACATGTCATCGCCATATTGTGCCACATCAGTTGTATGACATGTGGCTATCCTCTGCCTATGTGTCACCACTACATAACATCACATCTATAGATGGACATGTCAACTAGTTCATATTTAGATATGGGGATTTTAATTAATCCCTCTTATAATAAAACTTAGACCTACAGATATCTAGAAGTTCTCATTAATCGACTTAAATGAAATGGCCAGATCTAATATATGAATTCTCATATATTTTAATTAAAAGTATATAATATGGATATTTGGAATTTTGTATAGTTAGATTATGCTCATCTAGATAAACTTCAATTTTTTTTTCTTAAAATACCATATCTCCAAATTTATGGATTATTTGCCTTCGTAGACCCACGTCACTTTCCAGCTGGATCGCCATGTGGCCCTCCATCTCAACACTACTATACTCTTGCGATCATCCTTGTTAGCATAAGATAAAAATTTGGATATGTAGATATATGGATCCAAAAGATCCTAAAAATGCTATTTTTCCAAAATATCAAATCTAAGACTTCTGCTCTCCACATCACACACCATGTCGTCGGTCACATCAGTCACTACGTCAACTTCATAGCACCTTTTTTCCATAATAACATGGCACATCAACCCATTCTATCCTTGCCATGTTAGCATACCACATCAACCCATTCTATCCTTCTTGCCATGTCAGAAGCCATTTTTAACCTATAAGGTCTATGACTACTGATGTGAACCCCATGTGTCCACCACATGGTCATCCTTGATGGCATCCAAATTCGGTTTTAAATTTAATCTCCATTTATTTAAATCTTTGGATGCTCGAATACCTAGACATTTAAATATACGAGACATCCAACCTTTTCGAGATCCCCATGCTCGAAATAACTCTAGATGCCCAAATATCTTGGACATGCTAATTCCACTAGAATTTCACTTTTATCTTCATTTTTCAATTGGACCTTGGTCGTGGCCCCCACTGACCCATGTGACCAGGGGCTCAGGATAAAATCTTCAATCCTTGAATTTCCAAAATTTGATAGTTTCACCAGTCTTTCTCAATAACTCTATAAATAAATAACAAGAAACAAGAACTACTTGGAAGAAAAAAATATTTTGAGAGAGTCCAATAAGTACAATCCAATAAATGCAATCCCCTTTCTTCTTCAACCTACCCCTCACCCTTGATGTATTTGACCCGAAGTATATATCAATAGTAGATAATTTCATCAACTTATTTTTCATAAAACCAACTTCATTAATTAATAATAGGTTTCATAAACTTCTTTATCTTTTTATTTCATTCATTATCTATATGTTCTTAGATATATTACATACAGTTACCAAAGCATACAAAAACATTTAGCCTTGTTCATGGTTGAATTAGACTCAATAAGCATCCAATATTATTTCAAAATACTTTTGTGGATAAAACTATCCTCGTTAACTTGTAAATGAATCCACAAGCTTCCAAAACATTGCCAATTACTAGGCATCTTTTCAATGAAGTAAAAAAGAGCCCCTATGACCAAATTTCCAAATCTATTCCACTTGAGTGAGACTACTCTCACTTTGAATTTGATATCTTTAGGCTTCAAACCTAATGCAATTACATTAGAGAGACCGATACTAGGCCTATCTATCAAAGAAAAAATAGTCCTCATAATACTCATATCAACTTTAATCTCTCTCTCTCTCTCTCACATACACACATATTTATGAAAAAGTTTCAAACCATTTCAAACCTCTTTTGTGAGGCCACCATTTTATTTTTCTCATTGAGAGATTTTCAATGATATAAAATTCATCAAATTTTTAGCTCTAGTCACAAAATTACGTTCCTTAGAAGTTTTACCCTTCTTAGTGCCCCATAAACAAACCTACCATTGACAGGTGGTAGTCGTTGGGTTGTGTTATATTCTTTCCATGACTAGCCCATGTAGTTAACCGGGCGGTTAGAGGGGGGGCAGAGCCCCCCTTCGTTGCGCCGATTGTGTAGCAGGGGGGGTTCACAGGGGGTTTGAGGCATACCCATAACCCCACTTTATGGGGTTTGGGGCAGCGCCTCAGAAAATTTTGGTTTTGGACCCTTGTTAGGATGGGTGGACCCACCTATGGTTTTGTGCATGATTTTTGCACATGTTTCTGGACGCAAAGGTTTTTCGATACATGGTATTGGACGCGATGGTTTTCAGTCCATGGTATTAGATGCTTCGGCATGTATAAATATGTATTATAACATTGAAAGGAACATAATGAAAAATCAAGTTGGTAGTCCTGGTTTTGGGATCTAGCGGAAAATATTTGTGTATATGTGTTTTATGTGTTATGCTCTCGCATTTTTTATTTTATGTGTTTTAGAATTCGTATGCTAGTAATTTTTGTACGGGGTTAAAACCTACATTTGGTATCAGAGCAGTTTTGGCTTCAAGGGGATGCCTTTGTTGCTGAAGAGTTTCGCTTGGCCCTGTGGTAGAACCTATTCAATGGGAGATTTGCGAGATCGATTCTAGTGGTGAAAGAGGAGGGCGAGCAGTGGAAAGATAGAGATCAAGAAATTTAATGGTTAGAGTTTTGAGTTGTGGAAACTCAATATGGAGGACCTGTTGGTGGATAAAGATCAGTGGATCACAGTAGATCTGGGTACTAAACCAACGGGAGTGTTCGATGAAGAATGGAAGAAGTTGGATCGGAAGGCAAAGAGCACAATACGATTTTGTGTCTCAAATTCAGTATTGCTGAATGTATCAGGGGAAGCTACGATGAAGGCTTTGTGGGATAAGTTAGGGACTTTATACCAATCTAAGTCTCTCGCGAATAAACTGTTCCTGCAAAAAAAGTTGTATAACTTGAGGATGAAAGATGGAGACTTGGTGACAGAGCATATGAATGCATTTAATACTGTGGTAAGTCCATGAGCACCTGTTGATATTAAAATTTAAGATGAAGATAAGTTCATCGGTTTGTTGTGTTCTCTACCAGATTTGTGAGATAGTCTAGTTATTGCAATAGGTAGCAATGCAACTGCCTTGTAGTTTGATGAAATAGTCTCATCCTTGCTGACGGAGGAGATGAGATGGAAAAATATGGAGAGCTAGAATGGTGATGCCTTGTATGTATGAGGACAGTTCCAAAACAGAAACAAAAATAAGTCATCGAGTGGGAGATCTAAATCTAGAGGGAGATCTAAATCTCCAGGAAAACCAGTAAAGGAGGTGTGCTAGAAATGCGGAAAGGAAGGGCACTACAAAAGGGACTGTAAATCTAAAGCTCTTGATAAAGGAAAGGGATCTGATGATGCTCCTTCTGTAGAGGTGAAAACCACCTCAAATGAAGGTGGGGATGTGTACTTGGCTTCTTCAAGTACACATGTAGATCATGAGGCATGGTTGATTAACTCAGGTGCATCCTTTCACTTCACTCCCCATAGAGAGTGGTTCTGCGAATATGAGAAATATAATGGTGGTGATGTCTTCTTATGGGATGATAAGAAGGCCAGAATCACTAGTCACGGAAAAGTAAAGTTGAAGTTGCAAGGTGGAAGGGTTAGAACACTTCCGGGTGTTCTGCATATTCTTACATTGGCCAGAAATCTGATTTCTGTAAGCAAGCTAGATGATGCAGGTGTAAAAACAATGTTCGAGAAGGATACCTGAAAAATGGTTCGGGGAGCACTGGTATTGATGCGGGGAGTTCAGATTGGAACTTTGTACAAGCTGCAAGGTAGAAATGTTGTTGATGGGTGCAACAGTTCCGTGGTTCCTAAAAGTGGAGCAGAAAATCTAGTGGTCTCTAGAGAGAAGACCATGTTGTGGCAATAAAGGCTTGGACATAGTGGAGAGAAGGGCCGTTGAATACTTCATGGTAAAGGTATGGTAGAAGGTATGAGTAATAGCTCTCTGGATTTTTATTTCTGTGAAAATTGTGTATATGGGAAGTAGAATCGGGTGAGATTCTCCTCTGGTAGTAAGAGGGCGAAATAGATATTAGAACTTGTGCACAATGATGTGTTTGGACTTGTGAAGTTTCCATCATTGGGTAATTATGTGTACTATGTATCATTTATAGATGACTTCTGAAGGAATACATGGATATATTTCCTTAAGAAGAAATCTAAAGCCTTTGAGAGGTTTAAAGAATTTCAGGCTCTCATGGAAATCCAGACAGAGAAGAAGATAAAGGTGCTGAGGACAGATAATGGTGGAGAGTTTTGCAGAAAGGAATTTGAAGAATTCGGTAAGAAGTATGGTATAGCACGACAGGAGACTACTCCATATACACCTCAATAAAATGGAGTTGCAGAAAGAATGAATAAGACATTGATGGAAAGGGCAAGAAGCATGCTCAGTGGTGCCGAGTTAGGACAAGAATTCTGGGCAGAGGCGGTGGATACTACATGCTACTTGGTCAACAGGTCACCTTCATCAGCATTGGAGGATAAGATTCCACAAGAGGTATGGACTCTTACGAAACCCTCTCTTTCACATCTGAGGGTATTTGGATGTGATTCATATGTACATGTTCCAAAGGAGAAACGAACCAAGTTGGACAGTAAATCTGAAAAATGCATCTTTATTAGGTATAAGGATGGTTTAAAGGGTTATAAGCTTTGGAACCCAGTCACACGGAAGGTTGTGTATAGCTGAGCTGTGGTGTTCAGAGAGGTAAAAGATGTTATTAAACATGAAGTCCAACCAAAGGAACATGAGAAGATAGAGTTTGAGCTTAAGGAGGAAGAATCAGACTCTACAGCAGAGGAGGAATCAGAAGATG
>APFE031123549.1:81837-144673 GCA_000404065.3 Pinus taeda | reverse complement strand
TCACGTGGATAGTGGAGGATCGTGACCGGCCAAGGCAAAGGAACGCGGGTGACATCTCTTCTACAAACTAAAGCGTTGGATCTCAAGTAGGTCTTCATCACCTACTCTTTATTTGCAATTAGGAACTTGCGTGATAGCATTGTTTGATTGTTGCTAGACCCATTCTGGGCTAGTAGGGATCGCCTCTCCGTAGAGGGGATTTACCTCTCCAACACCCTTTTTCTCATATTTTACAATAAATAAACACTCTCCTACATTTAAATAAATAAAATTAACTAAACTATTTTCTCCAACCCTTTGTTAGTCACAACATGTGATCACCCCATCACATTGCTAACTAGGCTGAATGCTCTTGGTATGTCTCTCTTGCAAATCACTCACTTCAAATTTTGAGTAAAATAATGAAATGGTGATTAACTTTTTACCATTTAAAAGACTTTATGGAATTAGATTTCGAAAAATCAATTGCTACTCATTTTTGAATTTTAAAAAAGAAAAAAAGAAAAATCACATTTTTTTCAATTTCTTCACACATTGATCTATTTGATAGTCAAGCACACTGGTTCGTTTATTCAAAAATCACACCGACATTGTCGAGGTGGAAAAGTTTTTCAACGCAGCGACATGATACAATTTTTTTTAATTTTCAAAATCTTGAATCGGTGCAATTAATTTTTTTAACACAATGGTGTGGTTTCTATTTAAAAGCATCAGTGCTCTAATTGTTATAAGAGCATAGAGTTGATTGAATTCGTCTTTAATTTTTAAAAACACGAAATAGGTGCGTAGCGATGATGTTTTTTTTTTTAACGCATCGATGTGTTTTTGTTGAAGAGCATATATATATATATATATATTATATATATATATATATATATTTATATATATATATAATGTCAGAAATCGGTGTGGGTATTATTTGAATGCCCCGGTGTTGTTAATGTTTTAAACCATCGATGCACTTTTTTCTTATAAGCACACCAATTTGGTTTAAAAACTATCTGAAATTTTAATTTCACATAAAATTTCAATTTAATCTCAAATTATCCTTTAGAATGCATGCACATGAATTATAGTAGTTCATAGCATACATTTTCTGCTTAAAGTCACCTTATTATTGAAAAATGGTTTGAAAACTATATCGAAATTCAGATTGTGGTTATTGTTAGCGCTTGAATCTGCCTTAGGCTGAGGAAGGCGAGGTTCAAGTCAACATCAAACCAAGCTCAACCTCGTAGCTAGCCCTACGAGGACAGGAGAGGGCTCTCTCAAGGTCTATCTTGGCAAAAAAGTCTTCAAAGGGGCTGAGATGACCAATAAGGAATACTGATTTTAGGCTAGTAAATTGATAGAAAGGGTTGTTTTTGATAAACGATTGGGTTTTCTAGGCTGCATGGGGCAAAGAACAACTTGAACAGGGAAATATATTTAAAAACACAGATTATCTCCTGAGGCAAGATAGGCAAGAAATTTAACATCACTTTTGAAATAATGTGGAGTGGGTGAACTGTTTGAGAGGTTGACAAGGGCATAGAAGATGGATCCTTGTCAAACAGAAGAAAACATTAAATATGAAAACTTCCTCAAGACAGAGCAAATGAATTGGATTCTGCCTTTCTCACTTAAAAGAATTCATTTAGAAACGATTAGGAAATGAAAGGAAAACATTACGAGATTACATATGAAACAGTAGAAGAAACATATGTCAAATGTCATACCACAGGAATATCAGAAGTTAGAGCTGTATTTTTCCATTAAATCCCTGTAAAAAAAAACTGTACAATAAAACTTTGTCCTTCTTCCTTCACCAGCTCTCAGAACGCCCTTTACAAATGATTTCTCAACACATTAAATAAACTATCCTAGGAGAAAACAGATCAACCCAAAGCAAGGGCGCTGTTTCACCTGAAGCCAGGAAGATAGAAAAGAATCTTCGATCTGCTCTAAAGATAGAAAATCCTCCCATTGTTCCAGCTTGAGGATTTCTAATGACCCATGAAAACTAATCCTGGAGCATAGACTAACTAAAGACAAAAATAGGTAATCGAACCTTTGAATGCCACTTTACAGAAATTGGGAGAGGTCCCCAATATTTAATGCTAAAATATGGGTCAAACCACTACATGTGCTCTTTATATGAATCAAATGCCCACATATTGCAACGATTGCCACGTTACATTTTCCATGTGCTTATCACCACATCATACATATACTGATACCTTTAATTCATTTGAAGAAGGTTCTATCATAAAACAACGACTTATATAAACAACTCAATGTGGCCATCAACTATCTGATGCGAATAGACCATTTTCCTGAAAATACTGTTTCCATTTCCACTTTAATCCATGACAACATACGCTATCTGTTTTGAATACATGCATTAGAACTAGCAGTGATGATGTCCCACTGACGTCTGAGAAGATTCCTTTAACTCCATTAAGATGATAATAACAACTGGATGTCATTGAAGGCATCTTTATGAACACAAGGCCCTGGGGAGCATGCTAATTTCAAATGTCCAGTAAAGTGTAGCTTTATAAAAATGGGCATGCTGTATTATAGCAAACACAAAACTCTGTTGACTTTTCTGGCAAAACAGATAATTTGGATAAAGCCAGGATTTTCCACATAAACCAGAAGCTAATAACAATCAAAGCCATTAGTGTGCAAATGTAAATATCTGAAACATATACCAATGCACATTGAACCAAGAAATTGATAATTTTACTAAGCCACGTCCCAGTGCCACATACTACCATCGTCACAGCAGTAGAGAATGGTACTTCCATCATGAGATATAGTCGTCTATCTAATAGGATGTTTGCAATGTGGATGTGATAACCTGGCAATTACATTAGGAGGGCTCGACTGTAATTCCCAAACATAAACTTTTCCTTCCCTGTTGCCAACTGCCATAGAATTATAGTGGAAATCGCATGAAAACTTGATAAAACAAATGTCACATTCTGGCACTAGATACTTCTGCAGGATGTCCACAACTCCATCACTAGTACTTTGCTCCTTGCTGTAAGGCTCCCACAAAACTACTTCATTGTCCACACCCTTTGATAGGATGAAACTGCCAAGCCATCTAGTGCAATCCACATAGTTTGAATGCACTGCGGCAATAAAAACAGGAAACTGCACATACTTCGTGGGGAATTTCGATGGTAAATCTGTCCAGGTAAATGAATTCTCAACATAGGTCCAAGGCTCTTTCATAGACTAGATCTTGACCGTGTTGTCCATGCCACAGCTTGCAATACGATACACATCTACATTGAGAACTTCATTGCGATGTCCCCCAGCTCCAGCAAATATCAAAATGCATATTCCAGTTTTTCCAAAGTCGTACAGATTTATCTTTGCTAGCAGATAAAATAAGGGAAGGTTTCAATGCTTGGGTCCTTATTTCATTCACATAATCTCCATGGCCAACGAAATTCTTATGGACCTTTTCATTTGCAACATCAAGCACTTGAATTATACCATTGTGACCACTTGCAACTAATAATGGCGAACCATTAACATCGCATGCCCAACTTAATGTGTAAAATGATTCATCCTTATCATAGTCAACATATGTAAATTTCATATCAGCAATTGTCTGCAATGACGCCCAAAATGATCGCCTAGGCCAGCAGAGCCATTGCATGAAATTAATTCTATCATATATGTTAGATGTGTAGGTGAAGAAAGCAGTTCACTGCATCTGGGAAATCTGCAAGCCAAGTAACCAAGAGCCTCAAAAGTATAGGTTGCAGCCAAATTGAATTATTATCAGATAAAGTATTGCTGGGCACCTCTTTCTTGTATGTGAGTGAAGTGGCAACTGCCAGATATTTCACTATGCGTGGCATGAGAAGCTTTGGTGTTGATAACAATGAAATTGGAAGCTCTAATTGGATGCGGAGAACCCACTCTTTACATTATTCTTCAGAATATGAGATAGAATATTTGTAGCCTTGAATTTCTGAAACGATTCTTTTCAATGATTCTTCCAAGGCACGATTTCTTTGTTGGATCTCATCCTCTCGTATACTTTATGATATTTGAGAGTACTAAATATTTATCTCTTGGTGTCATTCTAGGCCGCAGGAAATTTAATTTTTGATGTCTTGATGATACATTTCAGCCTTGGGGCTCGGTGCGCCATGCAGGATGCCTAGTGTGTCGCACCATGTGAGTGCTTAAAAATACACTGTGGAAGAGCGCCCAGTGCGCCACGCGGGCCATGTGCACCGCGCTCCTCTGCCTATGCACCGCGCACCTCCAGCTCCAAATCCACAGTCCTGAAAACCGATTTTGGCCCTTCTACTTTTCAATTTCGACCTTCAAATGAGCGCTTGCATGCATATGACATTTCAAACAATGAAAACATCTCACATAACGATGGATTTGGTTTTTGTTTCACAAAGACCCACTTTTATGATGTTTCAAAATTTTATTCGCCTTTAATACAACTTTGTCTTTTGTTTCCTTTTCCAATTTTCTGAGCTTGAATGATGACTTTTCTTCTGTTGAGTGTTTTGTAGGGATAGCTGAGGCTGAGAACAAGCTCTGTCGCTTTGGGTTGTTACAGCTCTAGTCCCACTCGCTATTGTATGCACATGACGCCTTTGATACATGGACAGAGCATCCCCATCTTTTTTCTTGGACAATTTAGAATTTAGAATCAAATTCTTTGCTTCAGTTGTAGCGAATTATCAAGAACTAGTAGCATGCCAATGTCTGGATGAATAAGAGAAATTTCTGGGCTCTACCCAGTGCGTAGCACACCTCTGTGTGCGTAGCGCACCTTCCTTCTCATATATTTTTTTTTATGAAGTCCAATAAAGAATACCCTCCTTTGTTATGAGCTTTGAAGAACTTTTGCAACACCAAAACAAGCAATCTTGGCCTCATAAAATTGATCCACCAAGATATTGGTAGACTTGACATCTTTATGAACAATTGCAGGGGAGCAATCATGGTGAAGAGAAGATAATCCATGAGCCGTCCTTAATGCAATCTTATGTCATGTTGGCCAATCCGAATTATTATTGCTATGCAAAGCTTGAAACAGGTTCCCTTTAAGCATGTATTCATAGACCAACACATGAGACTGCCTGTTAGACATATAACAATAGAGCTTCACTATGTTTCGGTGGCGAATGGTTCCCAATGTTTCAACTTCCTCCTTGGACAATTGATGGTCATACTCTCACAGTAAATGCTTCCCACTTCGTTATTCATTCTGATATCATCTATATCCATTTTGGAGTTCATCCATAGGTGCTTCACTGTCACTGTTTCATTGTTGGGTATGTCAGCGCAATAAACCTTGCTGGATGCTCCACTTCTAATTACATTTGCTTTGTCTTCCAATTACATTTGTTTTCTCCAGCCTATCTGCTTGGTGAGGAACATACCTCCGGAAAAATACAAGTCCATTGACAAATATTAACGCTGTTGTTATCACTCAGAAATTGTCCGGGTTGTGGAAGGAGATCTCTGAGATAACCCTTTCATCCAATCTTTGGGTTGGAAACTGACCTTTCCAAGATTTGGAAGAAGACCTTACTGTAGAATCTAACCAGTTATTTGATGTCGAAGATGTCGATGGAACTAATCCTTCCTCCAAATATTGCCATGTCTTTTCTGTTAAAAGAATAGCTCCAGCAAAGGCATATGTGTGGTGATCCTTTTCTGATAAGTTGTAAAAGTCGTTTCCAGCATATTGAACAGAGACTTTGACAGCCACCTGTCTGAATTGGACTCTGACAGAGGATTTGAGAAGACAGAGTCTAACAGTTATATGGCTGTCGAGATTAATTTTAGATATGTACACAAATTTTATTTCTGATTTTTCTCAAATGCAAGGAAAAAATCTTAATAATATATACAAATGGCCAATTCTTCAAATTCCAACTTGTTCCATATTGATGATCAAATTCCTTCACAAAATTCTCCATTTCTATCTCTAGTAAGTTCAAATTTTATTTATATTTCGATTCGCTAACTGAATTTAGTTATTTTTAATCCATGTAAATTTGAATAAAAATGTATCCAAATTTGCAAGAACCTAATTCATAATCGAGTTCTGATGCTGAAAATATTACTCCATATTTTCAAAAACGTCGGAAGCTCTTATTAGGAGTAGCATATCGCAAGCAATTGGTAGATGAAAATGGACAACCTCTTCACCCTACGATTTGGAACATGTCATCTTCTAGCCACAATCCTGGATCAATGATGATAATAATTATTTGGTATAATGTAATTTCAACAAACCAATTACATTGACGTGCTTACTAATATCATTGATATTGTACTAATGACATTCAATTTTTTTTAAATAGTATTCTAGTGATGATGAGAAACCCACCTACCATCTTATGGAGCACCCCATTATAATGTCAACTCGAGTGAAGGTTGAATTAAGAGCAATATTCAGAAACGAAGCATACAAACAATGGTTGAATCAACCACCTATTCAATTCCTACTATATCCATATTCACCGATTAGGAATGACTATAACAGTAGTAGTTCTTCATCACAAGTTGGTAATGCATCAGGCAATCAAATGGATGTTTTATGGATGATTACTCACAAGATACAACTTCCATGGAGGCAATGTTGTTAGATTAATTCCAAAATGATGAGCTATGGGATGATGCTCATATCACTAATACCTTATTCGAAAGCCTGAAATCTGCTTCGACCACCCCTCTCTTTGGACCTGGCGAAAACTCAAAATCTACTCATCTAGGGACAATGATGTTTTTCTACAACATGAAACCAAAGATTGACATGTTGAATGCATGTTTCTCATCAATATTGAGGTAATTAACTTGCTTGATCGATCAAGTTCCTTATATTTTCTCACACAATCAAATTTAAAAATGGTTGATTTAATGAATGTTAAGTATTAACATTGTACATTTATATTCCTCACCAACTATAGGATATTCAAAGAAAAGGTTATTTTGAGTGATAATGTCTTGTTTGGTAGCTATGAAGAGGAAAAGCGGTTGTTGAAAATGTTGGGTGTTGAGTACATATTATATCATGCATGTTTGAATGATTGTATTCTATATAGAGGATAATATGCAAACAAAGAAATATGTCTGAAATGTGGGCATGGCAGGTATCGTAATTAAAAAAAACTAGTAAATCATGTGGTCCTCCTCATAAGATATTGGGTAACATGCCTATAATCCCAAGGATTCAAAGAATATTTCGTTGCAAAGAATTAGCTATGTTGTATGTATGGCATGCCTCACACAGAAGTGAGTTAGGAGTTATGTGAATCCCAATAGATTCAATAGCCATGAAGCACATATGGGATACATGGCCTGAAAAATTCAAGGATGAAGTATGAAGTATACGAATTAGCATAGCCATGGATGGAATCAAACTGTATTACCGCCAAAACACCAACTATTATGTTTAGCATGTAGTAGTGATCAATAAAAATATCCCCCATGGTTGCCTATGAAGAATGAACATCTTATGTTGGATCTCATCGTCACTGATAGAAGACAAGTGAACAATGTGGATGTCTAGTTACAACCATTGGTATATGAATTGAAGGAATTATGGGAAGGGATACATGTTTATGATGTATCAAGACCCATTGCAATAGAGAGGAGGTTTACATTGTATGACATATGTGCTTACACAATACATGATTATCTAGCCTTATGAGTTTACTCTCGTAAATTACATTCTTATTTATTTGTTTACTAACAACATTGTTTTACATATTAATTTAATTCATTGCAACTGTTCATAGCATCATGGTCGCTAATTTTTCATCCTGTATACAATAATTTTGCAAGTCTTGTAACAAAAGGGTATCATAGATGTAAATGTTGTGAAACTTCTCTAAAGGCTAGGTGGTCCGACCACCTACAAAAGCCATTGTATGAATGCTCTAGGGTATTCATCCCAGAAGAACACCCTTGCAAAAGAGAAACATCCACTTCAATGGTAAACCAGAGAGAAACCAAAGGCTTGCAATAATGATACTAAATAAATGGATTAGAGCATATAAGAGAGAGAAGGACAAGGAGTTTTCATAAATGTTTAATTCAAATGGGGAGACTATGTTTGAAGATCTAGAATACTTCAATACCTATGTTGATAAATTTCCCATTGGGATGAAAAAGAAATAATGTCTTTTATGATCTCCCATATTAGGAGCATCTTAAGATTGCCCACTTACTAGATCCCATGCATATATTTAAAATTGTTTCATCTTCTTTATGGAGACACATATCATCGAAAGAAAGTGATGCATTGACTGTTAGGAGAGACATTATTTCTTCAAAAACTAAAGTGAAACATTAGCTAAGATAAGAACCTAAAGGAGAGGTTGCTCCCTCTTGGTATTTAAAAGAAGGTGATGTCCCATGGATTTTAAAGAATGATGATCTTTCTTTGTCAAAGGAAGTTATAATGAGTGTGACGGTGTCTTCTTTATGGATCTTCACTACAACACTACTTCACTGTGGAAGATCGTTTACCGGGGTTGAAGTCGCATGACAATTTGAACCTTATAAGAGTATGTATGTCAGAAACATGATTTTATTATTTATTATTTATTTTTTATTTTTACGTAATGAGATATTTTATAATTAATTTTTTCATAATGTACTATTTACTATGTAGTTTCATTATCCTCTGCTCATTTGTGGGTGTGTGAACCATGACTTCACCCAAGACCTACAACATTCCATATCTAAATTATCTACATTTGCATGTTGGATCACATAAAAGGACATTCATATGGCTAGCATTCCATGGTGGCGTCAAGAGATAGCTAATATTGTTTGTATGTTTGAGAATGAATTGCTGATGAGTTTCATGACTTCCAAGTTCATCTTCTAATTCACCTAGTATATGAGGTTGAATTAGTTAGGGTCGTATCTTGTCATTGGATGTTCTTCTTAGAGAGGTACATGAAGAAATTGAAAGGTTTTGTTCAACAAAGGGTAAAACCTAAGGGGTCTATGGCAGAGGGGTATATATTGTATGAGTCTTTCTATTGTGCCAGTGAGTACATCAAGCAGATTGACAACACACTAGGTGCAGTGATTTGGGATGATGAAAGGGATGAAAAAAAGAGATGGAAGCTTCTCAAAATGAATGGAAAGATGTGCATGATAAAGAGTAAGTGTAGGCTTATAATTTGTCAAATTACTACACATTAACTATTAACATTTAACTTCATATAATGCATTTTTCATTCCTGCAGCTTATTAAATATAATATATATATAATATATATAATATATATAATATATATTATCATCAGTGAATTCAAAAACTTAAGCCATCAACAAATTTATTCTTTACAATATGGTAGTGACACAATCATGAGTTGCATTGTACGAAGAGAAGAGGAGGAAATGGGATAGTGAAAGGAAATAATTCAAATGGTTGAATGACAAAAGTGTGGCTTATCTTGATCATTTAAATAAAATATGCCAATGACTTGCCCTAATAGTTGGGTTGTTGATCAAGTCAGAGAGAAATTTGGTGCATCTTGTCGTTACCCACATGTTGAAGAAGATGCACTAAGCATAGGGTTTGGGTGTAGTAACTTGGTAATTATATTCACTTTTTGTATAGTTTTAACTTCATACTTCACCTTTGAATTGTAACATTTATATATATTTTATTTTTAATTATGTTTGAGTTGTTAGACACATGACACTGTGATTTTTTCACTTTTTTATAGGTTCATTTGTTCCCATCCATGTGGGCATATG
Organism: Pinus taeda; assembly: GCA_000404065.3. Classification (NCBI taxonomy): domain Eukaryota; kingdom Viridiplantae; phylum Streptophyta; class Pinopsida; order Pinales; family Pinaceae; genus Pinus; species Pinus taeda. The sequence goes on along the minus strand of APFE031123549.1, from coordinate 134,912 downwards.
GACATCATTTTCACACGGCGGATATCGATGATGGATACATGACACAAGATTATGGAGTGGAAGCGAGTTCAGCCAATCTAATTGTGCTAGCCACCGTGATCAAAACCTAATGCACGAGACATTAGGTTACATTGGAAAGATACGAGAGATCATTCAAGTGTACTTCTCTTTGTTCTAACATGTTATTTTTTAGTGCAAGTGGTAGGACATCTTTGATCAGAATAATGTAAAGGAAGATCTCGATAATGGGTTGATATCTATAAACTCTAGAAAGATGTGGCATAAAGATAAGGAGCCTTATGTTTTCCCAAAACAATGCAACCATGTGTTTTTTTACCCAGATGTGTTGGATAGGGATTGGTGGTTCAAATTAAGACACAACCCTATATCAAAGCATATTTTTTAGAAAAACAATGTTATAATGCCAAGTGAGGAAGAGAATCAGGGTGATGAAAATGGAGAGTGATATGTACTTGTTATTTCATCATTCATACTATTGTTGTATGTTTTTGTTGTCATTATATCGTTAATTACATTATTTTTTATTCATCTTGTTGACATTTTATAATATAACTCGTAAGATTCACAAAAAATTTTGCACATTTTTTTCAGTGGAAACATTTTTACAGTATTTAAAACTAAGTATTTCCAATTGTGTACTTTATTTATGATAATAAGGATTCAAGGTCACAACCCTTCTCAAATAGTAACATATCAAGTAAAACAAAAATGTGATGGTGATTAAGAGGCATTTGTTTGACTTTCAAATAGACTCGGTGATGCATTTTTGTCTCCTATTTAGATTATGTGAAATAAATATCTAATTTTTTATATATTTATAACTATATAATTGTGAACATTATGTAATATTAACTAGGAAAAATGTGAAAACACATGAATTTTAGTGACTATCTCGTGATAAGCATGTAGAAAAAATAATATTTTCCGAGTTGTTCATTAATAAATAACCAAATATATTATTCGTCAAAAGCTTAAATCTAATTTATTCGCAATTTTCTATTATTTAACTCATATTTATTATTAAAAATAGTTAAAGTACTGTAGCGAATAAAGAACCAAAATAACATCAAAATGCTATATCTTTATTACAAAAATAAAAATAACTTGCCTCTTTAAGGGAGAACTCCCAATAGTGGAAATATCCAACTACAAGTAACTTCACATGAAGCCTTATAATGTTACATTTCTTTATCCTCATTTTTAGAGAGAGAAATTTCTAATTTAGCTTCATAAGAGTTGCAATAAATATTAAATTTAAATTGCTTCAGAATCTCGTAACTTTAGCAATAAATTGAATTTTATAAAAATATAATTTTTAAATAATATTAAATCTAATTAATTGGGTCGAGAGGCCCTCTACAATTCCGCATTGGAGATATGTTGTCACATAACAACTCAGCATGGGAGATGTTGGCATATAAAGTTACATTTAAAAATAGTAAAATAATAATTTAAATTAACAAATTAAAAATAGTAATAACAAAAGAAATTTATATTGGTCATAATTACAATACTTCAATTTACACCTTGATTTTATATAACTTTAAAGTTTATATAGAGATATAAAGTAGCCAAAAGTAAAAATAATAATTTAGCTTTTATCATGAGGAAGAAATGTAAGGAGTAAAAAAATATAAGTTACTTTTTACTACAAGAAAGAAATGTAATTTTTTCATATGAAAAGAAATAGTATTATTGATATTAAATTATGTAATTTATTCTATGTTCTATTTACATGTGATATTTAGAACAAAAATATATTTATAACAAAAAATATTTTATGGACAACCATAAGTAAAATATTCCAATGTCCATATTAAATAACATGATTTATAGATACTTTATATAGAGAAAAGTAAAGCAATTTAAATTGAAATTTTTCTTATATTTTCACCTTAGTGAGAAAGATCGAGAGAATTTGTATTTCATTAATAGTTTCTTTCTAATTCAATGTATAAGGGTTAGTTGAAACTTTTTCAATCTTTAATATGTATTTGATATGTAATATTCTACAAAACATTAATAATAAATATAATTAAATGTATAAATACATGAAAATATTATGAGGGGGCATATTTTAACATTTTAATGTGGAGAACATGAATTATAAATAAAATATTTCAATGTTAACTACATATATATTATACCAGCGTAAATCCATATTAGCTTAATTTTACAGTCATAGTTTCAAGCATACTAAACTTTGTAATTTATAAAAATATATTTTCATTTTTTTAAAAGTAAGTCATTTTGCATGCAATTTCATATATGAAAGTTTGATATAAGTTCAACTACATAATCTATAATAGATATTATTTCATAAAAATAAACATCATGATGATAACCATCTAACAATCATAAACATCATCTAAGATACGCATTCAAATTCACTACCATCATCTAATTATATACACCTCTAGCACATATAAACGTCATTAGCTAGCAAAAAAATCTAATAATCTAATAGGACATCATCATCGTGATCATATATAACAAAACACAAACATTCTAATCTAACATCATCACCACACACACCCTCAAGTTAGTATAAATCTCTTGTCAAATCACTGATATATTCATATACACATATATCTGTGAGCACATTAAATGAACATATCTAACATGACCTAACAATATGCACGTCAAAACCAACATCTAAATTAAATACATAAACATGAGAAAAAAAATGATATATATATAAACAAGTCAAATAACTACATCAAGTCAAATAAGTGCAATCAAATATCCGATAAAAAAGATGTAGGTTCAGGTTGGTATGTTGTAGAAGACAATGGATGGTCAACTATTGTATGAACAAAGTCTGTCGAATTCAGCTGATGTGGAGAACGAGATGTTTGGTTTGCATGACTAGAAGACGATGGATGGTCAACTACATTTATACCCTAAATGTGGTCTGGTGAACTCTAAGGTGGATGGTCTGCTATGTTAGGAGAAACATGAGGAATGTCCTCTAGCTTTGGTATTTCATTATCGGGTGACTAACGAGGTGTACTACTAGAAGGATCACCGACACCCTCACAGCCATGATTGGATGGGGTGGTACTACCATAAGCATCATGATCACCACCCTCATCACCATGATCATGATCATCACCCTAATAATCATCATCACGACCCTCATCTATTGTATTTGTCATTTCATAATGTTAACATGCATCATTCATTGCTATCAATACCCTACACTCCATTATGATATGCGCATAAGAGACATCATCTCGCGCAGATAGTTCTTGTACAAACCCATGAAGCTAGGATCTGTGGTGATATCTCGAGGCCTCACAGGGAGAACTCACACATCGAACAAAACCCTAGCCAATCTGTTGTAGTATTCCATTTGAACTCACAATAGAGGACTATGGCCTCGGATGCCCATGCCCCCCTGAGGATGTTGTAGAAAATCCTATAGATTCACAAGCTCATGCAATGTACTAAAGCACAGGACAAGAATCCACTTCTACTTTCAACCAGCGGAAGCCAATAGATTGATGGAAAAAATATGAACAAGAAGGAGATAAATTAATGGCACGTAACACAAGATGTATCTAGAGAAAACCACTGCTCAAAATCCTACTATATGTATTGCATATATCATAAATATGAGTTAAGATACAAAGCTTGTTCTCACTACAACAGTTTCACACAAGTATGTTGAGCTCTCTTAGCTTACAAGCTAGCTCTTGGCCAAGAATTAGCCAATTCTCTAGCTCTCGATGCCCCTAATATCTTACGTAATTCCTAGGATGAATAGCATGTATTTAAATGGAATTCATGCTTTCGAAACTGCTCAATACAAACATAGGATCAATCTCTGATGCATACGTGATATTTACACTCCAGTAAATAATACCACTGATAGTACGTTGTCCTTGCACTCTAGTCTCAACCGGGTCTTTCTCATAATCGAAATGCATGAGTTTCTGATGAGAGAATCCTCAGTTAACTAGAGTGGCACTTGTGGATGCCTAGTGCACCAACTAACTATTAAATTTCTATTAGCTCCTCAAGCAGTTTGGAACTAATCTAACTTAACTTAACTCAGTAAATTGAGGGATCTAATTTCCAACTCAATTTCAACTCATACTAGACACCTAAAATTTAGGGAGAACATATACATCACTACAAAAAGACTTCCAACTCGAAATTACTAAGCTAATTAAGTTAATTAAACTTAATTAACTATTTACAAGTTACTATGAGAATAGAATTCGACTTTAATTCTCAATTTAATTCAAGGACAAACTAAACTGGAATTTCTTGTTGCCATTTCTCAACACTCCATCTCAACAAGAAAGGGATTATCAGCTACCCCGATCTTGTCTCTGTGAAACTCAAATTTACATCTTGACAATGCCTTTATCAAAATCTCATCATCTTGCTTCTCCATGGGAATGTACTCTAACAACATAATCCATCTCAATACACAACCTCTGAGATGATGATATCAAATATCAATATGCTTGGACAATTCATGAAAAACTAGATTTCCAGAGAGCTTGATACAACTCTAATTATTGTAGTAAATCATAGTTGGATCCATCTGCTGACCAAATAAACCAACCAGGATCTTCCTCAACCAGATAGCCTCACATGTTGCATAAATTGCAGCCATGTACTCTGCCTCTGCCAATTTGAGTGCAACCTATATTTGTTTCTTGTTGTACCAAGAAATTATTGTTGACCCAATACTAAATATCCCTACTAATGTTATTTTCCGGTCAGATGGACTCCCTACCCAATCTGCATCGGTGAAGCCTTGAAGCTTCACTCCCTCTGTTTGTTTGTACCATAATCCGTACTGAGAATTTCTCTTGAGGTATTTCAACACATGCTTTTCCGCCTTCTAATACAACTTGGTAGGCCTAACCATCGTTTGACTAATTTGGTTAACTGCATAGCACATATCCAATCATGTGTTCACCAAGTACATGAGTGAACCCATAAGCTGCCTGTGAATTGTAGCTTCCAATACTTCCCCTGAAGTAGCATCTTCCTTCCTCTAGTTACCTGCTAGAGGAGTCACCATGGGTTTGTTGTTAAACATGTGGAATCTCCTATGTATCTCTTTGGCATACTTTCCCTAAGACACAAACAACTCCCCATCCCCCTACCATCCCTCCATGCTAAGAAAGTAATGCATGAGCCTCATGTCCTTCATCTCAAACTCTCTTGCAAGGTCCTCCTTACAAGACTTGATCAGTTGATCATCACCTGTCAGTATGAGATCATCAAAATAAAGTAGAATGATCAATAGTTTAACTTCCACCACTATGTGGTATAGGTTCGCATCTGCTTCACTCTTTGTGAAGCCCAACCCAATGAAGTAGCTATCTATCTTGGTATACCAAGCACGGGGTGCTTGCTTCAACCCATACAATGCTCTCTTGGGAAGGCACACATGTGACTAACGGTCAAAGGTCTCAAAACCTTCAGGCTTCTCTATGCAATCATGCCATTAAGGAAGGTTGTCTTCACATCTATCTAATGTATCTTCCACCCCATCTGTGCTAATAGTGCCAATATAGATATGATCGATGAGTACCTTGCACCAGAAGCAAAGGTCTCGTCATAGTCAATCCCCTCTACTTGTGAAAAGCCACGAGCCACAAATCTAGCCTTATGCTTCTCCAAACTACCATTTGAAACTTTCTTTACCTTAAAAATCCAACGAGAGCTCACCACTGACTTGTTCTCCGGTTTTGAGACCACATCCCAAACACTATTACAAACTATGGAGTCATACTCCTCCAGCATGGCATCAACCCAAATTCACTATTGCACTTCTTCCTTAAAGGACGATGGCTTGTCACAACACATTCACCCATAAGAGCCATTTATCTAGTGTACCTCTTAGGTGACCTCCTCTGCTAGCACTGAGAAGTGAACGCTCCCACATTCTCTTGGGCATCATCCAACAATATGTCAACCTCTCTGGTGCACTTTCTTCCCTCTCTAGAAGACTATGCCTAAGTAGATGTCTCCACTCTCAGATCCTCTGCATGTGGTTTCTCCACATCAATATGAGCCTCCTCAACCTTAGGAGCTTAAATCTCCTCATCTGCATGTAGCTCAAGCTCACTCTCAACAAAAACTCACATGGCCTTCTCCTCATCGAATTTGACATCCCTGCGAACCATTGTCATCTTGATGGTAAAAAACTACACCCGATAGTTGTGAGGTGTATCAGTGTACCCCACAAATATCCCCAAATCTGTTGTTGCCTCAAGCTTCTTCCATGTATCCTAGGCCACAAGGAAATATAATAATGACCCAAAAATCTTGAAGTGATCAACATCTGGCCTCTTACCGAAATAAGCCTCCTATGGTGTCTTCATCTCAAGTATCTGATGTGGGCTATGGTTCTGAACATAAATAGTAATTGTTTTGCATGCCTCAGCCCACAAGTGTAGTGGTAGGCATTGATCATGAAACATCACCCTCTATACCGCTACTATGCCTCCGTTCTTCCTCTCGGCCACCCCATTCTACTAAGGGTTACGGGGTGTTGTCAACTCCCATTTAATACCTTTCGTTGCACAGAAGTTCTTAACCTCATTTGAGACATACTCACCACCATTATCACTCTATATAACTTTAACATTCATGCCCGACTCTTTCTCGATCAACGCTTTAAACTAAAAAAACTTTCTGAAGGTTTGATCCTTTTTTCTGCATGAAAAATATCGAGCATTTACAAGAAAAGTCATCTAAAAATATAACATAATACCTTTGTTTGCCCATGGATGCTATCAAGAATGGTCCACACACATCTAAATGGAATCACTATAGAATAGCCTCTACTCGACTGTCTCTATCATGAAAGGAAGACTTGGTGTATTTTCCCAAAGTACACCCCTTGCATGTATCAACTTGCTCAAGTGTACCTTTGGGAAGACTGGTAGAGATATGCTGCAATATCTTCAAAGCCCCATGATGAAAGTGGCACAATCGCCTATGCCACAACTCGCCAACATCTCAGATCTACACCCTTTCTACTTTTTTTCTCAAAGAAACACACTTCTCTACCTCTAGCTCATAGAGATTCTTCACCTGAATCCCTATCTTATTTACTTGACTAGTGGCTATGTGGCAAAGGAACACCTTTCCTTTCAAGAAGATCATATCATAACCTCTATCCTCAAGCATGGTAACGGATACCAAGTTTTTCTTCAGCCCAAGCACATACAACATTATTTAAGGTGAGTGGAGCCCCATTCTACCTCTAAAAAGTAACCGCGCACAATCCAATAACACTATACTTCATGCCGTCACCCATCTCAATATGCATCTAGATATCTTTCTCCTTCAGGTCACTGAATAACTCTTTATCGCCAGTCATGTGGAAAGAAGCTCCAATTTCTAAGTACACTTCCCATCATTGATGACACCATGCATGCAATGAGGGAAAATTCCAATTCGAATTGAGAGGACAAAGCCTCACCCTCCGCTCCTTCTGAGGACTTCTTCTTGGACTTCTTGAGTGGACAATTTATAGAAAAATGGCCCAGCTCATGATAATGAAAGCACTTAGCTTTCATCGAGTCTTTCTTTGTAACTCCATGATAAGAATCTAATTTGGAATGGTAAGATTTCCCTTTCCCCTTCTTCACCTTAATCGCTAAGGCACAATTCTCTTCATGATCAATCTTTGGTGAAGAGCCATCCCTGATGTTCCTCCTGATCTATTCCTACATCAAATCTGACCATAGTCGTTCCTAATCTGGAAGCTTCTTCCAACCATTGTCACAGTCCTGATAATTGTGCTAACTCTTTGGGAGTCCTAGAAGAGCAAGAATCACCATATCATCCTTGGCAACTATGTTTCCAAGACTTACAATTTCATCACGATGCTGAGTGAACTTGGTCAAGTATTTTGGAATCATCTCGCCTTTCTGAATTTTGATTTTTCGAAGTTTATCCTTCAATGCAAATTTCCTTTGGTCACTATTGTACTTATACAAGTTCATCAATACTTTCCACATATCATACAGAGTTTCCTTGCCATGGAGACTCGACGCAATGTGGTCTCAAACTCCCTCAAGGATTATCCACCTCACCTTCACCACACACTTCTTCCATTCGGCCGAATTTTGTGCATCCAATGTTGTTGGCTTAGGAATTTCTTGATCAATGAATTCCTTCAAGCCGTTATCCTCTATCACAACCTCCATTTTGTCCCTCCAGGCTATAAAATTTGATCTTCCTTCCAAGACATACTCAGGCTGCAAACCATAGAACACCATCTGTCGATCTTGAAGTATGTATTACAAATTCAATTTTCACCTGTAACCCAAAACTCAAAACTTCAGAATCTCCACTAGTATACTGCTCTTAGCTCCAATACCATGTATAAAATCCTATAGATTCACAAGCTCATGCAATGTACTAGAGCACAGGATAAGAACTACTTTCAACCAGCAGAAGCCAATAGATCGATGAAAATAATATGAACAAGAGGAAGATAAATCAATGGCACATAACACAAGATGTATCTGGGTAAAGCCACTACTCAAAACCCCACTATCTGTATTACATATATCATAAATATGAGTGAATATACAAAGCTTGTTCTGACTAGAACAATTCCTCACAAGTATGCTCAACTCTCTTAGCTCACAAGCTAAATCTTGGCCAACACTTAGCCAATTACGCAGCTCCCCAACCCACTAATATCTTGCGTAATTTGTAGGATGAATAAATCATATTTAAAGCAAATTCATGTGCAATCCAAACATAGGATCAATCTCTGATGCATGATATTTACACTCCAGTAAATAATACCACTTATAGTATATTGTCCCTGCACTAATCTCAACAGGGTCTTTCTCAGAATTGACGTGCATGAGTTTATGATGAGGGAATCTTTAGTTAACTAGTGTGACACTTGTGGATGCACTAGTGCACCAATTGACTGTTAACTCTCTATTAGTTACTCAAATAGTTTGGAACTAATTTGACTTAACTTAACTCAGTAAACTGAGTGATCTAATTTCCAACTCTATTTAAACTCATACTGGACCCCTAAAATTTATGGAGAACATATACATGAATACAAAAATATTTCCAACTAGAAGTTCCTAATCTAATTAAGTTAATTAAACTTAATTAACTATTTACAAGTTACTATGAGAATAGAATTTGATTTTAATTCTAAGCTTAATTCAAGGACAAATTAAACTGGAATTTCTTTTTTCCATTTCTCAACAGATGTGCCTCACCTTCTTGGACCTTGTCCATCTTCTCATCTCCTTTGACATAGGATGGAGGAGAAGGCATGTCCCCATCGAATGTGACGATATCTACAAAATATATAGCACGGATAAATAATTAGACAATTTCATTAAACAATTTAATAAAACAAGTTAAATAACGTGGGTCATAATTTAAGTTAAAATCAAGGTGTAAATTGAAGTATTGTAATTATGACCAATATAAATTTCTTTTGTTATTACTATTTTTAATTTGTTAATTTAAATTATTATTTTACTATTTTTAAATGTAACTTTATATGCCAACATCTCCCATGCTGAGTTGTTATGTGACAACATATCTCCAATGCGGAATTGTAGAGGGCCTCTTGACCCAATTAATTTAGATTTAATATTATTTAAAAAATTATATTTTTATAAAATTCGATTTATTGCTAAAGTTACGAGATTCTGAAGCAATTTAAATTTAATATTTATTGCAACTCTTATGAAGCTAAATTAGAATTTTCTCTCTCTAAAGATGAGGATAAAGAAATGTAACATTATAAGGCTTCATGTGAAGTTACATGTAGTTGGATATTTCCACTATTGGGAGTTCTCCCTTAAAGAGGCAAGTTATTTTTATTTTTGTAATAAAGATATAGCATTTTGATGTTATTTTGGTTCTTTATTCGCTACAGTACTTTAACTATTTTTAATAATAAATATGAGTTAAATAATAGAAAATTGCGAATAAATTAGATTTAAGCTTTTGACGAATAATATATTTGGTTATTTATTAATGAACAACTCGGAAAATATTATTTTTTCTACATACTTATCATGAGATAGTCACTAGAACGACTTCATCAGAGGCAATTCAGAGGCTAGACGTAATAGGGTCTACATTGGTGAAACAGGGCGCTCTCTACAAAAAATACTAAATGAGCATAGAGCAGAGATTAAGAATGGAAGGCCTCGTACATCAGCCCTTGCAGAACATTCCTCAAAAACAAAACACCAGGCTTGTTTGGAGAGCGAAAAACTAAGGTTGGGATAACTCATGTACCACGATTCCTCCCTCCTACATTCGTATACCCAAGTACCACGATTCCTCCCTCCTCACGTGGGCGGAGGGGCTACGTGGAATCGGATAGCCACTCTAGCTATTATCCAACAAATAGAGATTATCTAGCTGCAAAGACCTAAGTGGCATGACAGGTTCATCAAGAAGAAGAAATTTCATAAAGGAGATTGGACTCTCTTACATGATTCAAGATTCAAGGACTTCAAGGGTAAGCTATGCACCAGATGGCTAGGTCCGTCAGAGATCAAATCCTCTTGTTGCATTTCATATTAGGTGTCCCACCCAGTCATATGCATTCCATTAGGCACATGGATCGTTTGACGGTAGTGGCTTCACAACAAATTTCCTCATGTCCCTCATCTTATGCTTGGAAATTCTTTATAATTTAATATGGATACTAGTGCAGTACAAATGACACATGCATATGATGGCCTATCATAGTGAGACACATTTTGAAATAATTCATAAATACCCCACCTATGTTAAGGAGATATACACCATCATGCAGGACACTACCCACCTTTTTCATTCTTTAATTATAACACACAATAATTCATTCATTCATTCTTTATAAGAAGTTTTCTGTAACTTTGTTCATTTTATTTAAATGCATCATAATCATTATCTTAATAATATGCATTCAAATGCTGGTAGTTAGTTCTCACTATTAACTCCTAATTCTTATTATTATATAACTTTAAAGTTTATATAGAGATATAAAGTAGCCAAAAGTAAAAATAATAATTTAGCTTTTATCATGAGGAAGAAATGTAAGGAGTAAGAAAATATAAGTTACTTTTTACTACAAGAAAGAAATGTAATTTTTTCATATGAAAAGAAATAGTATTATTGATATTAAATTATGTAATTTATTCTATGTTCTATTTACATGTGATATTTAGAACAAAAATATATTTATAACAAAAAATATTTTATGGACAACCATAAGTAAAATATTCCAATGTCCATACTAAATAACATGATTTATAGATACTTTATATAGAGAAAAGTAAAGCAATTTAAATTGAAATTTTTCTTATGTTTTCACCTTAGTGAGAAAGATCGAGAGAATTTGTATTTCATTAATAGTTTCTTTCTAATTCAATGTATAAGGGTTAGTTGAAACTTTTTCAATCTTTAATATGTATTTGATATGTAATATTCTACAAAACATTAATAATAAATATAATTAAATGTATAAATACATGAAAATATTATGAGGGGGCATATTTTAACATTTTAATGTGGAGAACATGAATTATAAATAAAATATTTCAATGTTAACTACATATATATTATACCAGCGTAAATCCATATTAGCTTAATTTTACAGTCATAGTTTCAAGCATACTAAACTTTGTAATTTATAAAAATATATTTTCATTTTTTTAAAAGTAAGTCATTTTGCATGCAATTTCATATATGAAAGTTTGATATAAGTTCAACTACATAATCTATAATAGATATTATTTCATAAAAATAAACATCATGGTGATAACCATCTAACAATCATAAACATCATCTAAGATACGCATTCAAATTCACTACCATCATCTAATTATATACACCTCTAGCACATATAAACGTCATTAGCTAGCAAAAAAATCTAATAATCTAATAGGACATCATCATCGTGATCATATATAACAAAACACAAACATTCTAATCTAACATCATCACCACACACACCCTCAAGTTAGTATAAATCTCTTGTCAAATCACTGATATATTCATATACACATATATCTGCGAGCACATTAAATGAACATATCTAACATGACCTAACAATATACACGTCAAAACCAACATCTAAATTAAATGCATAAACATGAGAAAAAAAATGATATATATATAAACAAGTCAAAGAACTACATCAAGTCAAATAAGTGCAATCAAATATCCGATAAAAAATATGTAGGGTCAGGTTGGTCTGTTGTAGAAGACAATGGATGGTCAACTATTGTATGAACAAAGTCTGTCGAATTCAGCTGATGTGGAGAAGGAGGTGTTTGGTTTGCATGACTAGAAGACGATGGATGGTCAACTACATTTATACCCTAAATGTGGTCTGGTGAACTCTGAGGTGGATGGTCTGCTATGTTAGGAGAAACATGAGGAATGTCCTCTAGCTTTGGTATTTCATTATCAGGTGACTAACGAGGTGTACTACTAGAAGGATCACCGACACCCTCACAGCCATGATTGGATGGGGTGGTACTACCATAAGCATCATGATCACCACGCTCATCGCCATGATCATGATCATCACCCTAATAATCATCATCACCACCCTCATCTGATGTATTTGTCATTTCATAATGTTAACATGCATCATTCATTGCTATCAATACCCTACACTCCATTATGATATGCCGCATAAGAGACATCATCTCGCGCAGACAGTTCTTTTACAAACCCATGAAGCTAGGATCTGTGGTGATATCTCGAGGCCTCACAGGGAGAACTCACACATCAAACAAAACCCTAGCCAATCTCTTGTAGTATTCCATTTGAACTCACAATAGAGGACTATGGCCCCGGATGCCCATGCCCCCCTGAGGATGTTGTAGAAAATCCTATAGATTCACAAGCTCATGCAATGTACTAAAGCACAGGACAAGAATCCACTTCTACTTTCAACCAGCGGAAGCCAATAGATTGATGGAAAAAATATGAACAAGAAGAAGATAAATCAATGGCACGTAACACAAGATGTATCTAGAGAAAACCACTGCTCAAAATCCTACTATATGTATTGCATATATCATAAATATGAGTTAAGATACAAAGCTTGTTCTCACTACAACAGTTTCACACAAGTATGTTGAGCTCTCTTAGCTTACAAGCTAGCTCTTGGCCAAGAATTAGCCAATTCTCTAGCTCTCGATTCCCCTAATATCTTACGTAATTCCTAGGATGAATAGCATGTATTTAAATGGAATTCATGCTTTCGAAACTGCTCAATACAAACATAGGATCAATCTCTGATGCATACATGATATTTACACTCCAGTAAATAATACCACTGATAGTACGTTGTCCTTGCACTCTAGTCTCAACCGGGTCTTTCTCATAATCGAAATGCATGAGTTTCTGATGAGAGAATCTTCAGTTAACTAGAGTGGCACTTGTGGATGCCTAGTGCACCAACTAACTATTAAATTTATATTAGCTCCTCAAGCAGTTTGGAACTAATCTAACTTAACTTAACTCAGTAAATTGAGGGGTCTAATTTCCAACTCAATTTCAACTCATACTGGACACCTAAAATTTAGGGAGAACATATACATCACTACAAAAAGACTTCCAACTCGAAATTACTAAGCTAATTAAGTTAATTAAACTTAATTAACTATTTACAAGTTACTATGAGAATAGAATTCGACTTTAATTCTCAATTTAATTCAAGGACAAACTAAATTGGAATTTCTTGTTGCCATTTCTCAACACTCCATCTCAACAAGAAAGGGATTATCAGCTACCCCGATCTTGTCTCTGTGAAACTCAAATTTACATCTTGACAATGCCTCTGTCAAAATCTCATCATCTTGCTTCTCCATGGGAATGTACTCTAACAACATAATCCATCTCAATACACAACCTCTGAGATGATGATATCGAATATCAATATGCTTGGACCAATCATGAAAAACTAGATTTCCAGAGAGTTTGATACAACTCTAATTATTGCAGTAAATCATAGTTGGATACATCTGCTGACCAAATAAACCAACCAGGATCTTCCTCAACCAGATAGCCTCACATGTTGCATAAATTGCAGCCATGTACTCTGCCTCTGCCAAATTGAGTGCAACCTATATTTGTTTCTTGTTGTACTAAGAAATTATTGTTGACCCAATACTAAATATCCCTACTAATGTTATTTTCCGGTCAGATGGACTCCCTACCCAATCTGCATCGGTGAAGCCTTGAAGCTTCACTCCCTCTGTTTGTTTGTACCATAATCCGTACTGAGAATTTCTCTTGAGGTATTTCAACACATGCTTTTCCGCCTTCCAATACAACTTGGTAGGCCAAACCATCGTTTGACTAATTTGGTTAACTGCATAGCACATATCCAATCATGTGTTCACCAAGTACATGAGTGAACCCATAAGCTGCCTGTGAATTGTAGCTTCCAATACTTCCCCTGAAGTAGCATCCTCCTTCCTCTAGTTACCTGCTAGAGGAGTCACCATGGGTTTGTTGCTAAACATGTGGAACCTCCTATGTATCTCTTTGGCATACTTTCCCTAAGACAAAAACAACTCCCCATCCCCCTACCATCCCTCCATGCTAAGAAAGTAATGCATGAGCCTCATGTCCTTCATCTCAAACTCTCTTGCAAGGTCCTCCTTACAAGACTTGATCAGTTGATCATCACCTGTCAGTATGAGATCATCAAAATAAAGTAGAATGATCAATAGTTTAACTTCCACCACTATGTGGTATAGGTTTGCATCTGCTTCACTCTTTGTGAAGCCCAACCCAGTGAAGTAGCTATCTATCTTGGTGTACCAAGCACGGGGTGCTTGCTTCAACCCATACAACGCTCTCTTGGGAAGGCACACATGTGACTAACGGTCAAGGTCTCAAAACCTTCAGGCTTCTCTATGTACACCTCTTCCTCAATCATGCCATTAAGGAAGGTTGTCTTCACATCTATCTAATGTAACTTCCACCCCATCTGTGCTAATACTGCCAATATAGATATGATCGATGAATACCTTGCACCAGAAGCAAAGGTCTCGTCATAGTCAATCCCCTCTACTTGTGAAAAGCCACGAGCCACAAATCTAGCCTTATGCTTCTCCAAACTACCATTTGAAACTTTCTTTACCTTAAAAATCCAACGAGAGCTCACCACTGACTTGTCCTCCGGTTTTGAGACCACATCCCAAACACTTTTACAAACTATGGATTCATACTCCTCCAGCATGGCATCAACCCAAATCCACTGTTGCACTTCTTCCTTAAAGGATGATGGCTTGTCACAACACATTCACCCATAAGATCCATTTATCTAGTGTACCTCTTAGGTGACCTCCTCTGCCAGCACTGAGAAGTGAACGCTCCCACATTCTCTTGGGCATCATCCAACAATATGTCAACCTCTCTGGTGCACTTTCTTCCCTCTCTAGAAGACTATGCCTGAGTAGATGTCTCCACTCTCAGATCCTCTGCATGTGGTTGCTCCACATCAATATGAGCCTCCTCAACCTTAGGAGCTTAAATCTCCTCATCTGCATGTAGCTCAAGCTCACTCTCAACAAAAACTCACATGGCCTTCTCCTCATCGAATTTGACATCCCTGCGAACCATTGTCATCCTGATGGTAAAAAACTACACCCGATAGTTGTGAGGTGTATCAGTGCACCCCACAAATATCCCCAAATCTGTTGTTGCCTCAAGCTTCTTCCATGTATCCTCAGCCACAAGGAAATATAATAATGACCCAAAAATCTTGAAGTGATCAACATCTGGCCTCTTACCGAAATAAGCCTCCTATGGTGTCTTCATCTCAAGTATCTGATGTGGGCTATGGTTCTAAACATAAATAGTAATTGTTTTGCATGCCTCAGCCCACAAGTGTAGTGGTAGGCATTGATCATGACACATCACCCTCTATACCCCTACTATGCCTCCGTTCTTCCTCTCGGCCACCCCATTCTACTAAGGGTTACGGGGTGTTGTCAACTCCCATTTAATACCTTCCGTTGCACAGAAGTTCTTAACCTCATTTGAGACATACTCACCACCATTATCACTCTATATAACTTTAACATTCATGCCCGACTCTTTCTTGATCAACGCTTTAAACTAAAAAAAATTCTGAAGGTTTGATCCTTTTTTCTGCATGAAAAATATCGAGCATTTACAAGAAAAGTCATCTAAAAATATAACATAATACCTTTGTTTGCCCATGGATGCTATCAATAATGGTCCACACACATCTAAATGGAATCACTATAGAATAGCCTCTACTCGACTGTCTCTATCATGAAAGGAAGACTTGGTGTATTTTCCCAAAGTACACCCCTTGCATGTATCAACTTGCTCAAGTGTACCTTTGGGAAGACTGGTAGAGATATGCTGCAATATCTTCAAAGCCCCATGATGAAAGTGGCACAATCGCCTATGCCACAACTCGCCAACATCTCAGATCTACACCCTTTCTACTTTTTTTCTCAAAGAAACACACTTCTCTACCTCTAGCTCATAGAGATTCTTCACCTGAATCCCTATCTTATTTACTTGACTAGTGGCTATGTGGCAAAGGAACACCTTTCCTTTCAAGAAGATCATATCATAACCTCTATCCTCAAGCATGGCAACGGATACCAAGTTTTTCTTCATCCCAAGCACATACAACATTATTTAAGGTGAGTGGATCCCCATTGTACCTCTAAAAAGTAACCGCGCACAATCCAATAACACTATACTTCATGCCGTCACCCATCTCGATATGCATCTAGATATCTTTCTCCTTCAGGTCACTGAATAACTCTTTATCGCCAGTCATGTGGAATGAAGCTCCAATTTCAAAGTACGCTTCCCATCATTGATGACACCATGCATGCAATGAGGGAAAATTCCAATTCGAATTGAGAGGACAAAGCCTCACCCTCCGCTCCTTCTGAGGACTTCTTCTTGGACTTCTTGAGTGGACAATTTATAGAAAAATGGCCCAGCTCATGATAATGAAAGCACTTAGCTTTCATCGAGTCTTTCTTCGTAACTCCATGATAAGAATCTAATTTGGAATGGTAAGATTTCCCTTTCCCCTTCTTCACCTTAATCGCTAAGGCACAATTCTCTTCATGATCAATCTTTGGTGAAGAGCCATCCCTGATGTTGCTCCTGATCTATTCCTACATCAAATTTGACCATAGTCGTTCCTAATCTGGAAGCTTCTTCCAACCATTGTCACAGTCCTGATAATTGTGCTAACTCTTTGGGAGTCCTAGAAGAGCAAGAATCACCATATCATCCTTGGCAACTATGTTTCCAAGACTTACAATTTCATCACGATGCTGAGTGAACTTGGTCAAGTATTTTGGAATCGTCTCGCCTTTCTGAATTTTGATTTTTGCAGTTTATCCTTCAATGCAAATTTCCTTTGGTCACTATTGTACTTATACAAGTTCATCAATACTTTCCACATATCATACAGAGTTTCCTTGCCATGGAGACTCGAGGCAATGCGGTCTCAAACTCCCTCAAGGATTATCCACCTCACCTTCACCACACACTTCTTCCATTCGGCCAAATTTTGTGCATCCAATGTTGTTGGCTTAGGAATTTCTTGATCAATGAATTCCTTCAAGCCATTATCCTCTATCACAACCTCCATTTTGTCCCTCCAGGCTATAAAATTTGATCTTCCTTCAAAGACATACTCAGGCTGCAAACCATAGAACACCATCTGTCGATCTTGAAGTATGTATTACAAATTCAATTTTCACCTGTAACCCAAAACTCAAAACTTCATAATCTCCACTAGTATACTGCTCTTAGCTCCAATACCATGTATAAAATCCTATAGATTCACAAGCTCATGCAATGTGCTAAAGCACAGGATAAGAACTACTTTCAACCAGCAGAAACCAATAGATCGATGAAAACAATATGAACAAGAGGAAGATAAATCAATGGCACATAACACAAGATGTATCTGGGTAAAGCCACTACTCAAAACCCCACTATCTGTATTACATATATCATAAATATGAGTGAATATACAAAGCTTGTTCTGACTAGAACAATTCCTCACAAGTATGCTCAACTCTCTCAGCTCACAAGCTAAATCTTGGCCAACACTTAGCCAATTACACAGCTCCCCAACCCACTAATATCTTGCGTAATTTGTAGGATGAATAAATCATATTTAAAGCAAATTCATGTGCAATCCAAACATAGGATCAATCTCTGATGCATGATATTTACACTCCAGTAAATAATACCACTTATAGTACATTGTCCCTGCACTAATCTCAACAGGGTCTTTCTCAGAATTGACGTGCATGAGTTTATGATGAGGGAATCTTTAGTTAACTAGTGTGACACTTGTGGATGCACTAGTGCACCAATTGACTGTTAACTCTCTATTAGTTACTCAAATAGTTTGGAACTAATTTGACTTAACTTAACTCAATAAACTGAGTGATCTAATTTCCAACTCTATTTAAACTCATACTGGACCCCTAAAATTTAGGGAGAACATATACATGAATACAAAAATATTTCCAACTAGAAGTTCCTAATCTAATTAAGTTAATTAAACTTAATTAACTATTTACAAGTTACTATGAGAATAAAATTTGATTTTAATTCTAAGCTTAATTCAAGGACAAATTAAACTGGAATTTCTTTTTTCCATTTCTCAACAAATGTGCCTCACCTTCTTGGACCTTGTCCATCTTCTCATCTCCTCTGAAATAGGTTGGAGGAGAAGGCATGTCCCCATCGAATGTGACGATATCTACAAAATATATAGTATAGATAAATAATTAGACAATTTCATTAAACAATTTAACAAAACAAGTTAAATAACGTGGGTCACAATTTAAGTTAAAATCAAGGTGTAAATTGAAGTATTGTAATTATGACCAATATAAATTTCTTTTGTTATTACTATTTTTAATTTGTTAATTTAAATTATTATTTGACTATTTTTAAATGTAACTTTATATGCCAACATCTCCCATGCTGAGTTGTTATGTGACAACATATCTCCAATGCGGAATTGTAGAGGGCCTCTCGACGGAATTGAATTCCTGAATTAACCATTCAAATTGTGATTTTAGAGTAATGACATCATCCAGTGAGTCCATGAGTGCGTGCAAGTGAAAATGATACACAATGTTTATTGAATTTATAACATGCTGTGAATCCCCAAATATTTGAATCTTTTGACAATTTTGTTCCCATGCAAAAAGGAGAAGGTGTTTTAAACCATGAAGCTTAACAAAATTATTTGTTCCCTTGCCAAGACCCACTTTGATTCTAAATGACTAGTGCTCATTGATGTGTAGGATAGCTCCACAGCGCCCCCCCCCCAATAGCCCTCATCTTGGTCAGAGCCATCAAAATAACCCCACGGGAAACTATTATGAAAGTGTTTAGGAGAGATGAGCCGAGTAGGTTTGTTGTCAAGAATGTATGGAATCTGATTGAAAATGGCAATAGTGTTGGTATTGGTCGCTAACTAGCTGATTGGAGCCCCCTGGAAGATCAGTTGGTTCTTGTTTAACCAAATGCCCCAAAAAACAATCAAGGGAAGATTTCTGGCCTTTTGGAAAGGAGCCTCAGTCCACCAACGAAACCATGCTTCCTCAACATTTTGTTCAAATGAATTGATCTTTATGTTGAGGGAAGAAATTATAAAGGACCAGAACTATACTGTGACCAGGCAAAGGAGGAAGAGATGCTTCGAGTCTTTAGCATAGGATTTGCAGAAGCAACATCTAGAGGGACCATGAAAGGCCCATTTCATGAGGTTTTTTCAGTTGGGGCTTTGTTTGTGAGAATACACCACATGAACAACTTCGATTTCGGGGGGCTTTTAGTTTCCAAAGGTGGTGCCACCATCAGCTGGTTATACCATTTCCTTGGCCCGTTGTAAGAGCCGCATAGCTTGCCTTTGGGGAGTATCACCCATGAGGGACAGTAGCCCAGATGAGCTCATCCTGTTTCTCTATTAACCCAATATTGGCTTCCTCCAGTGCCCTATTGAAATAATTCTAGACCCTGATCCATAAATTTGAGATGTTCAAAGCTTTTTGATCTAGCCATCACTAAGGCGCCCAAAGATCGATACCTACAACAACTATTTGGGTGATTTTTGAGATACCAGACCTTGAGAGAAACTATCAAATATCCGCCGGAAGTATGTGGCCATTTCTGCAACCGGTCCAGGAATTTGTGCCCAAACAAACTTACACACCATTCCCAATTTTCCATACAAGCCCGTTCTTGATAATATTGAAAGACTGAGAAATAGCCTTCCAAATGATGGAGGTGCGAGCAAAGGATATATTGGGTCCGCAAATCCAATACATAATTGAGAGGGGGTGGATGTATTTATAATACATTATCTCTTGCCATAGACTTTCTAATTTGATTAAATTCCAGCCCATATTTGCTGTGAGTGCCATTGCAAAGGACTGTAGGTCTTTTAATCTCTAGCCTCCCATTTTTTTGGCTTCCCAATCCTGTCCCAGCGGACCTAGGAAAACGTCCTCCTCGCATTCTGACCCCTCCAGAGGAATCTACAACAGATTTGTTGTATCCTATTGAGAATTCCTTTTAGGATCCAAGCTAGAGTCATCCAGTAAACTAGAATGGCCTCGAGCACTGCTTTTATCAAAGTGAGACTGCTTGCCCTAGAGAGCCAACGTTGCTACCAGATGTTTATTCGGCTTTCTATTTTTGCAATAAACCATGCCCAATCGGCAATTCGATATCCATTTGGTTTTAGTTTGAACCCCAGGTATTTTAGACCATCATTCATCTCTTATTTGACAAAAGAAAATTGTTGGGATGTGTATCTTTCCTCATTTTGGAGATAGGTCACACAAATGATTGAGGATTTCCCATAGTTTGGTTCCATACCTGTTTCTTTGCAAAAAAGAGATAGTATGTTCTTGAAAACATATGAGTCATGAAAAAAACCATTTAGAAACATAAGTACATCATCAACAAAAAAAATATGCGAGAGAGTAGTCATATCCAAAATCCAGACTCCCCCTTGTTCACTAGCCTCACAAACATTTTTTTATCAATTTTCTTAGACCTTCCATGATTAGAAGAAAAAGGAGGGGGGAGAGAGGGCATCCCTGTCTCAGACTTCTCTCAGCATGAAAAAAAACTAGAGGTCGCCCTATTGATAAGGATACTATAGGAGGCAGTAGTGAAACAACACTTAATCCAGGAGATAAAGGAGTGTGGGAAGCCGATATGAGTGAGGATGAGCTGCAAGTAGGACTAACTAGCTCAATCAAAGGCTTTGGAGAGATCAATCTTTAGAATAATGGACTTTTTATTCTATTTTTTTATTAAGTGGAGGTCTTCTTGGGCAATCCCTATAACTTCGTGAATCTGTTGATGATTGAGGGAAGAAAATTGTTCCTTGGATATCATCCTGGAGAGAATAGGTTTAACGCAGAGGGAAATGGTCTTGGAGATGATTTTGTAGATGTTGTTATAGAGGGAGATTGGTCGATAATCATAAAAATTGAGGGGTTTATCAATTTTAGGGATGAGGGCCAGGAAAGTCGCGTTAAAAACCTCATACATTCTACCTGTGGTTTTGCATTCCTTAGTTGCCAAGACGAGGTCCAATAAGTTAGAATAAGGAACTATAGAATTCCACCAGCCACCTATCTAGCCCCGAACTTTTATCTTTTTTGAAACATTTCAGCACTACTTCAAGTTCCCCATGTGAAACTAGTGTTGTTAAGGCCTCCTCATCTTTGGCTCGACAAATCTAGGGAAAGCCTCAACAATGAGGATAATGTCTGGGAGGGTGGCACCCCTAGGGGCCTTGTATGTATTTGAAAAGTGACGAACACCCATATCAACCATCTGATTGAATGTGTTAGCCTCCCTACCTTCTTGATCATGTAGCTCCCAAATCGTGTTGATAGATTTTCTCCCGCGAGCATATTGTTGAAAAAACTTGGAGTTTTCATATCATCTTTTAGCCATAATTCTCTTCTCTTTGAAAGCCATGACTCCTCTTTTAGTCTCAAGAGTATAATATTCTCTGATTTGAGATGTATTAAATGTTCCTTCATTTCTGCCGAAGCGAAACTAGTAAGCCCACAGGATTTCAATACTTTGAGGTCTTCTTCAATCCTTCAAAGATCGGCCTCATCTTTTCTATGTTTGTTCTTTGCCCAATCAATGGATTCTTTTTTAGACAGGCCAAATTATTTGCAATTACCTTGGCTAGGGAGGATAGGTCGCTCGTCCTATAGTGAATCTAAGAATCACTGACTAATTTGTGGAATTCGACTTCAAAGAGCCATGTTGAGTTGAATTTTAACGACACTTGGGGTTTGTGATTATCATCTCGGATCTCCAAAAAAAGCAAAGAATGATCCGATATCCCATCCGAACCCACCGACTGGTGAAAACAATCCAATCTAGAGAGTAGAGGGGCCTTTATCAGAAAATGGTCTAGTCGTCTAGCCAATGCATCCTCCCTCATCCTTATGTTCCTCCAGGTTGACATGAGCTTAGCCGAATCAATGTTCAGAAGGTCATGGGAATTCATCAAGATTTTAGAAAAGGCTGATAGAGGATCACTTTAGGCTCTTTTTCCCCAGGATTCTGCCTTCTCAAGTGATAAATTTAGATCTCCCCTGATGATCAAGTTTTCTGATTGTATGAAATCGGCCTCCAGTAGTCTACCCCAAAACAATTCCCTGTTATGGCAGGGCTCGTAGATGGTGACTAACCTGAGAGGGAGATTGAAATCCAAGGAGGTAATATCAGCACCCAGGTAACCATCACCACCGCATACAATGTGAAATTTTATTGATCTTTTATTAAATCCCATGGTGTAGGCACCCGAGCATCCTCAAACATTCAAGAAGAGGAAAACCCAGTCTGGGAGGAAATTCATGAGAAACTTGTTTACCAAGCTCCCTTCCCCCAGAGTTTCTTGCAAAAAAATGACATCTAATCTCTCTTAATTACATAACCTCTTTAGAGCCAAATTTTTGTCTGGGATGGCCAAGCCCTTGCAGTTGAAGGAGAGACACTTCATGGGGAAACGTTTTGAGGGTTTCCCTTTGCTCTAAGGACCCATTCAATGGGGGTTTGTATGCGCGAAGCCACTTTAATGCCAACCCTCTTAATGGCTTTAGAAATATGGGATTATCTGCCTCTGGGGGGGTTTCAAGGGGATGCAAGGGAGGGGATCCTCATCTAGTCTGAAGGACGGGGTCTGTGAGGCAGGGAGGGAGCAGAGGTAATAGCAGTGAGAACCATTAGACGATGGGCTACCTCCGGGTGTCAGAGAGGGTGTAATTGGGACAATAAAGGCGTTTGTATGGAGGGAAGGGGGAGGAGTTGTTAACATAGGGAAAATAGGGGAACACAACTTTCTAACCTTAGTGACCAAATCAAACAATAACATAGATGCAGAAGAAATATCAAATAACAGACATTCATTAGAAAACAGATCACAAGAAGGAGGAAGAGTACCTGAGAAATCTGATTCTCTGGCCCAAGCTCTGGTGAGAGGTGTCGTTGAAGTCATAGAGTCCAGCCATGAAGATGACACCCCAAAATTGTGTTGTCTCGACCCCGAAATCTCAAGAGGATTCGCCTGTAGGAAAAATCCTCCTCCATCGTTTGTGTACTTGTCAAAACCAATGACCTTAGAGGTTCCTGTTGCTTCCCTGACAACAAGGGGAAGTATTTGTATAGATGTCCTACCTCATGGCACCACCTATAGCAAAATGGGAAGCCCTCATAGTCGAGAATCTGTCTCCTAGTGATCTCGCCCATTTGAAGAAGTTAGATCTCCACTAAGCCCTCTCAAGTGTCAAGGTACACCAGGATTCTAGCTAAGGCCATGCATCTGATATCCTGGTATGCCCTGTCATGGTCAAGCTACACCCCCATATCATCACCAAAATATGTCCTTTGCCCAAAACTGAAGTGGAAGGCTGGGAAGGCAAACCCAAATCAGACCAGATCCTATGTTTTCCTTCTCAAGATCAAAGAGTAGTGACCACCACTTTAGCAAAATAGGAGTCATTTCAATCTGTAATTACCTCATTAGAACCTAATCCACTAGTTCTAGCTGTGAGAGGATGAGCATGAACCAACCCCTAGATAGAGTGATGACTCCAAGGAGTTGTACCATCAGGTTCCTCCAAACTTCCATGGCCCATTTTCTCAGGCGAGCAGGGGTGTAGTTCCTGCCATGAACCCGACCAACTAGAACAACTCTCTTAGTTAAAGTCGCTTGTGCCATAGAAATACCAACCCCAAACACTAGTCAGCGGTCTCGTTCCTGAACTTTGGAGTGCTTTGATTTTTTCCTTTCCCCCAATATTTTTTTTTTGTCTTAGGGGTCTCCTTCACCTACAGGGTTCTCGTTCGAATCCGAGGACCGATTTTCTTCCAGACCTGTGTCCGGTCTAGAGATACCATCAAAGAAGCCTGAGGGATGAGCAATAGTGGTGCATGGAGTGAGGAACCTTCTAGAAAAGAATGTCAATGCCAATGTGGGGAGGTGAAGAGCCCCACGCTATAGGGATCGAACCACTAATACCCATCGTAGTAGCACCGACACCTCCTTGAGTAAGGAAATACTTGACTGAGTTTGTGACCAGGATTGAAGTTCTAATGGAGACAGGATGGAGAGGAATGGTGAATCGGATCCCTCACCCAAACAAAACAATCCATCAAAAACTATGGTAGCCGGTCGCGAATTACCCAAAACCTAGAGAGAGACCTCCATATCATCCATTAAAGAGGTAAGGCCTACAACCTGCTAAGTCAGTAGACTGGTGTTCTTCGGTTCTTCCCCAACTTTTGACGTGTGTTTGTCTTCGACCTAAATGTCTGTTACATTCAAGGAGTCAAAGGCATAGTCTATCAGGTCCTCCTCGATTCAATAACCAAAGCCGTTTTGTAGCAAAAAACGTTCCGAGGAAACCAGGAAAACCCCTTCCTATCCGCTGATCCTTGTTTGTAACCTCCCAATAAACCAGAGACCGAATAGTAAAAACCCTTTCACCGCAACCATAACACCCTCGAAACTGTCATGGTAAGTAACCTCAGGCGAAACCAAAGCCATTTCCACCTCTAACAGTGATCCCAAGTGAAAACTCGTGGAAACGATAATTGATAATAAAATAATATATGTCAAGCTTAAGATACACTACGAATTCCATGCCTCAAAACTGTGAGTAGGATAAAGCAAGTAGGAATCAGATGGAGGGTCAAAAACTTTGCAGTGAGTAGCAGAAACCATGGAGACTATGTCTACCTCAAAACATTGAGTCTCAGGTTCTGCAGTAAACTTCAATCCCTAGCTCTACCATCGAAACTCTAGAGTTCTGTCGCCATCGCCCTGTTGATATTCTTGAAGGATTCTTACTAGTTCAAGCATCATTCCAATGGAATCACCAAGTTGAATGTATCAAACGCACCATGTGGTGAAAATAAAATTTGAAAAATTATGGAAAATTTAGCCTAATTTATAATTCTAATCCACTAAAAAATTACAGTACAAAGAAACATTAACATTACCTCAACTTTTTTTCTTCGAGGAGGCATTGTGTACACGTAATGGAAAAAAACAAATTTTAGGATGGTTTCAAAATTTTGAAAACTCAAACAGTGAGCACGGTATGAAAGGTTGGTGAGCAAGAGAAGCACCGATGTTAGGGCGCTTTCTTGTGGCAAGAGTGGCACCGGTGCTTCAAGGCTCTCCTGTGTTGTGTGTGTGTTATATTCTTTCCACGACTAGACACACGTGCAAAGTGGGCGTGAAAGATCCCCCTTCGTTGCGTCGGGCACTACAGGGGGGTTTGTAAAGGGTGGTATCCCCCCTCTATGGGGTTTGGGGTAGCACCTCGGGAAAAAACAAATTGGACCCTATATTAGGTGGTGTTGTGGCCACCAACAACCCCCCTCCTTATGAAATATTATTGCTAATACTAAATAAGTGGGGACCCTTAGTTATAAAATCCAAAGAAATCAAAGTAGCGTTTACATTTCTTTTTCGCAAATAAAGTTACCATCATAAGCTTAGGAGGCCCCCTTAGAAACTCTTAGAATCTAATTTTATGATAAGGTAAAAATTATCTTATCAAGGGAAATCACATCGCAAGAAAATAGCGGGATGCCACCTCACAAACACAATCCTAATATTCGCGAGATAATGATAGTGACCAAATATCGCATCGCATTCAACATAACTTACTTAAAGCACTTAAAAAATCTACTGATGTGCGATGGCGCCGATCGCAATATCGTATTTCGCAAGGAACAGGTTAACAAAATTTGTCATACATAACATTCTTGCAATTTTGCAATTTTGCAATTTTGCAATGTTGCGATGTTGCGATTTTGCGATCTGCGATATTGTGACATTGCGACATAATATTAGAGCGATTTTGCGATTTTGTGATGTTGCGATTTTGCGATCTGCGATGTTGCGATAGCAAATCACAAAATCACTTTATCGCAAACCTTTCGGGCTCATTATTCAAGAAAAGCAGTTTCCATAAGCTGACTCATGGTTATGCACTTTAAACACTAATAAAGGAGTTAGCTGTCAATTATTAATAGAATATGGGTGCGTGCTCTTCAAAGAACATTTCACGTAAGGTGGTATATTTGGAATGTCTGTGGCATTTAAAAATTTCCGATCACACTTCCTTGTCATTCATTTTCACCTCACTTGTGAATTGCAGGCATGGAGAGTAGATGACAATACAAAACAATACGCAGGCTGAAATGGGAAAGAAAAACAAAGCCCCGAGCTCCGAAGAAGAGAAAATGGCGCCTTTGTATACAGACACAGCTTGCAATAGAGACGCAGGAATAGCTACGTGGGAAGGCATGTATAATATGCTCGAAGAGGAGAATCCCAGAGTAATGGAGGTTACAACTGTTGCAGGCTCACAAAGTTGTTCTGAAGCATCCCTCGCAGAGATAGCCTGCTCATTTTTACATCAGATAGGAGTGGGGCCAAGAATCCTCCCATACACGGACATGGTCAAAAGGATATTGGATACCGCAGAAATAAAAAATAGACAGTTCAAAGTTCATGGTCAAGGACTCATTGGTTCATTCGCTGCACAGGATTTAAAGCTCATGTATCATCTACCGAAGCCACAGGCAATCTACAATAGACAATTTACAGAGAAATTTGTAAAAGAAAATCTGGACCTCACAGAAACTACCAAAGACTGGTCTAGGAGAGACGACCCGCTGAAGAAAGATAAACACGGTATGTACAGTACTGGTTCCCTTACCTCTCCATACTGCTTTGTTGCTGCCATGCTCTGTAGAATATTTGGAATGCCAGATATTAACAAATTCTCATCTGAGTGGCTACCATTATTGGATGTTGCCACAAATGCCACCATTGTAGATTGGGCCAAAATTTTGTCTGATAATCTGTTTACAGCCATTGTCAGTTAACGGTCCAAAAGAGCTACGGCTAAGAGGATCTATCCTCCTTTTTACCTTTCCACATATATAATGGATGCAATATGTTATGTTTCTAAGTTTCTTGTTATGGGTTGGAAGTGGACGACACAAGACCCTTTGGCCATCCATGTTTATCACAAAGAATTATGGGACTCTTAGTTCACTCAATACTTCTACCAAATTTGTCATGGAATCATATTGCCCTTGTATAGAATTTTGTACGATAAAGACCCTCCGAGATGCTTGCCTGAAGCAGAAGTAGACATCCTCACTGTCATAAGATGGTTCGGGGAAGAAATGTTTACTTATGTCAGGGTTTTTGGAAGTTCTGCACCCCCTCATGTCCTACCTTTATATATCCCTGATAAACTCTTAGCCCGAGAGATCGCCTATCAAACTTGTGGGGAAGGTGGCCTAACTAAAGAATTAAAAGACAAAAAGAAGGCTATATGGCCACAGTTTCTTGTAGCCTGTGGGTCCTTCTCGCTATTCGATATAGGCCACGCCTTTGCAGAAGTAAAAAATATCGCGTGATTACAGCTATTCAAATTCACAGCAAGGCCATTTGACCCTTATGAGGTCGCCCACAATTTTACAACAGCAGTCAAGATAAAGGTGTTCTCCGGAGAAAAAGATTTATTTGATGATATATTCCAAAAGAAAAACACATTGGAAGAAATTATGCACACAGCCCAATTGCAGCTATCCCCAGAAGAATTTCAAAGGTTCAAAACATACAGGGAAAGAAGGCTAGCCAGTATTCCTTTAGAAAAGCTATGCCTAAAACCCTCAAGAGAACCAACTCCAAATGTTAGCCTCAGTGGAAGTTCAAGTACCAACAGATCTAAGTCCAAATCTGAAAAAGAAATGTCTAAACACTCTAAAAGATCCGGAAATGAACTAGATAAGAATGAAGGGTCAGTTAAGGATACTGCCCAGTCAAAAGAAATTCTACATCACCAGGTTATTGCCTCCCTGCAAAGAGATCCTCCCCCTCTCGTCATCCAAGCACCACCAGTCATAGTTGAATTAGACAAAGAATGGGAAACCTTCAACAACTTGATCAATCTTGAAGGACAAACCATGAAGACAAATGTCAGCGATGTACAGATAATAAAAGAAGTAGTCACAGGAACAGTTAGCGAAGTCTCAGATATGGAGCATATTTCTATTACTCCATCCTCTGAGCTTGTACTAAAAGTAGAAGAAATCCTTCCTCTAGATGTATTTTATAGCCCACAGCATAAAGTAGTAGTAAGAAAACAGATAAAGAAAAGGAAATTGGAAAGCACGCTCTCTCAAAACACAGAACAATTAGACGTCCTGTGGAAAGATCCCACTAGCAATCCTACTGAAAATCTCACCAAACTATCTCAGATCGCAGGAGCATATGCCTCCGCTACTATCGACAAAGAATCTGAGGTACAACAGTTGCTAAAGAAAAGGGAAGACCAGATACTAGTATTGCAACAACAATTGCAACAAGCCCATGCCAATAATGAGGCACAGAAACAGCTTGACAAGTCGCAGCAGGACTTCCAGCAAATGCAGATAGGGTATCAGAAAAGTTTGGATGAGAAAGGAAAGTAGTTACAGGATTTAAGAGAGATGCACAAGGATGACCCTAAGCTTACAAAATTTATTACGGAGTCCATTTCCTTGAACGAACAATTACTACAACAGCAAGAAGCATTGGGCCAAAAGATATCACAGTGGAGTCATTATTGTGAAATCATTGATAAAACCACTAATCAAGTGGTAGACTTGCGAAGTGACTATGATCTAACTGATAAATGGGTGACTGAATCTTTGGATTAGCAAGACACGGACGAGGGTAAAAGAGCAGGTGCACCAAGAATAAATGAAAATCATAAGGAAATGCTCTTTAACAAATGGGACGAGCAAATCAGAGGGGCAGAACAGGCAGCAGAAGGAGCAGCCACGGTGGCCAGCAGACTTATTGATTGTGTAAATGAAAATTTACATAGGGAAAATTTGATCGCCGAGACCACTCGAGGGTACTTACCAAATGCACAATAGCTAGAGGCAGATTGGAAACAGAGAGCTCAAGAAAAGGCCAAAGTAATCCAAAGGCTAAGCAAGTTAAATTGGGATTGTTACTGGACATACTTCGTGAAGCCGCATAGCCAATGGATGACTATTAAGTGCATTATAAATGCAACTGAGAAAATGGCGCTAGCTCTTGTAGATTTTGTTTTCTCAGCCCAGTTAAAAGCGGAAATCAGCCACTCGACTCTCCCTAAACAGATGATGCATACATGTGATTTCAGAGATCAAGTACATAAATAGTTTAATTTTAGTTTTAATTTCGTTTTATTTTCCTAAAAAGAGGATGGTCATTTAAACCACATCCTTTATTTTTGTAATAATTTATTTTTAGAATTAGTCAGTAGTATTTAAACAACCCTTCTCACATTTAGAGAAGGGTCCAGAAATTTATCAAAAACTTGTCCTCGAACATGCACATTTGCACTCTCAGAGGAGGTTTTCGTGAATGAAGGAACAAGGTTTATTTGATATTTGCATTTGATATCTGCTACTGATGTTGCACTTCTGTACTCTTAGTGGATGTTTAAATCAAGGAGATATAAATCAATTGTCGCTTGAAGCTCATGAGTAGGACTAGTTATAAATGGTACTTTTATCTCTTAACCATTTCTGCTTATGTGTTAAAGTGATATTCAATTTTCAGTTGTTTATATATTACAACATGGATATCTGAGTTATCATTTGTCACTTTTGTACAGTGATAACTATTTGCTTATGTTTAGTGTATGAATAACTCATTTATGTGATAAGTTTTCACAACTGTTTCGTCTAACTTCTTATACGAAGTAGTTCATCCTTATTGAATTCCTTTCTTATAATAACTCAATGATCTTTATTATCAGTTATTGTTTGAAATATTTTTAGATCGCATAAAAGAAAGATCACACCCCGGGTTAGCATAAATTTCGATGTTTTTCTGTTTATTAGAATACAATAGCATAGCATTAGATTAGAATTAGGATAGAAGTATTCCATTTAGAACAGAAATACCCATCTTTCTCACACACACACACTGAATTGGGAAACTGGTCCCATATCCCCAGTCGAACCCACTATACCAAACGGATAAGGAGTTGCCAACCAAGGTTCGGACTCGGCGGGTATCCCCCTTGTTGTTGACCCGATTTTCGGGGCCTTCAAAAGGTGGGAAGACCTACCTATGGCTTTGTGCATGGGTTTTGCGTATGGTTTTGGGCATGATGGTTTTCTACCCATGGTATCTTGTAGATCAGATCAAGGGAACTATGGTTATATTGTAATAAAGTGTTAATGGATTGGGGTTTATGAATTCTTCGACATGTATATATGTGTTGTAACATTCAGAAGAAAATAATGAAAAAACCAATCTGGTAGTCTCAGTTTTGGGATCCAGGGGAAAATCTTTGTGTATTTGTTTTGTGTTTATCGCTATTGTATATTTTCTATGTTTTAAGAATTCATTTGCAGGTAATTTGTTTACAAGGTTAAAACCTACATCCCACACTGTAGATTGTAAAAATGAAAATTACAGCTGGGAGTGTTTTTTTTATTTAACCCTCCTCTAGTGTGTTTTCCAAATGCATTGGTGTAGCATATATCCAAAAGCACCAATTTATTTAATTAAAAAATATTTCGTCCTTTTCTTGAGACTACCCAAGGAGTTTTGCTATAGGTACTACATCGGTGTAGTATTTTTACTATAGCACGACCATTTTTTTAGAATTTAAAACCACTTAGTAGTGTTCTTCACAAGATGACCTAGGGTGTTTTATTAAGTTTACCACACTAGGGCTTTGTTGGAAAATAGCACCGCATTTCCCTAAAATTTAAAATTATAGCAGTGCTCCTTACTGGTATCCACCAAGACGTTTTACTATGTGAAAGGCACTAGTGCTATCAACTATTCAAACATGGGTACGTTAGTTATGTAGTGCACCATGTTTTTTATTTTATAAAAATAAACTTTCGATGGTGCACCACATTATTTGTAACACTAGTGCTTGTATGGACAGTAAAGCACTGGTGAATTTGTATATTTTAGATGCACCATTCAAAAACATATGCTAAAACATTTGCCCGCCCATCTCCACAAGTGACCTCTGCTACAAATGGATGTTTGGGTTATTTTTATATGGGCTTTCAAAGAAACCTATGCTATAAGGTCTTTTCCTTGTAGTGTAAATATGGATTTGAGTGAATGATCTCCAGAGTTGTGTACCCAGTGAACCTATACTGGGAGTGATGAAAGCTGATGTGAAGATCTATGATGGAATTATAGAGGAAGCAAACCTTTAGTCCAACAAGCCAAGGTTTGGAAGGACAAGTTTGTGGTGTTCAACATGGACCAACAAGAAGGTGTGGAGGTGCTTTCAAAGCACGCTAATATTCAAACAATGATAACCATCACAAATTATAACATTGGTATATTGATGCTAAGATGTCACTTGTCAATAACCAAGGGCTCCTGGAGGACCTATTCAACCTAGGAATAAAGACAAATGTGTTGTACATATTTTGCAATGAATAATAATTTTGATGAATTTTTGTTTCGAGGGGCCTCATCTTAAGGAGAACCATTATTCATTGTTTGCTACCTTGAGCTATGGGATATGAATTACTAATATTAATGGTCATAGTTGTCTAATTTCATTGAATGGAGATTCTTACAAAACCTAGCTTCCATTTAAATGAAGATATGGTAATAGAGGGAACCATGAAAAAAAGAGTGTAGCAATTTTATCATTGGGTTAAAAGATTCCAAGGGAGAAATATATTTCAGTATGAGGACCTGTCGGGACATTATTTATATAAATAATTTAAACAAAATATGAAAGAGTTCATCTCAATTTTTAATTCATGGTGATGGATGGATGAATTTCAAGGAAAGACATAAAATTTAAAATTGGTTATACAACCAATATCATGTTATAACTATGATTTGGAAATGGGTGGGGACACAATGCTTGCATGAGGAGTCGAGTGCAAGATTCATCTCCGTGGTGCACAATCATGATATCGTTATCATTGATCAAAGTTGTGATGTCTATAGATTAATATGCCAGTGGCTATGGGGTAGAAATTGATCTTGAGTGAATAGATTGTAGGAATCAAGGTAGTGAAATGCTCAAGAAGAATGCAAAAAAAAAGAACTAAATTCACTAGGAGTCGAAGTGAATCCCTAAATTGTGGAAAGTCGATTTATTTGTTGTAGTGGTGCTTATGGGATGCATGATGAATTATGGAAATTACATTGCTTTAGTGAAACTACAAGGGAAAGACCCTCTAGCTGAGGTTTTTGGGGAAGCCCCTATATAAATACCCCAAAAATTTGTTTTTAACGAAGGTCACTAGTAGAGATGGGCAGACAAATGTTTTAGAGGATATTTTTTAATGGTGCATCTATAATACCCAAAATGCACCAGTGTGTTATATAATCATATGCATTGGTGCTTAATAAAATATGGTGCACCATGACAGAGTTTTTTTATAAAAAATAAATATGTAATGATGCGCTAAGTACATAATGTGCACATGTGTGTATAATACTCAATAGCATAAAAAAGGGTTGAATTTAAAAAAATGTCAGTAGTTAAATTCTTTTTTCCCTGATCGGTGCTATACTATCATGACACCTCGGTACTAAACAAGTACATGAACATCCCGGTGCGTAACCAACATAGAGCATCAATGCTTAATTGCAAGTGGTGCACCATTGTAGGGTTATTTTTTATACAAATAAAAACCAATGATGCACTACATATATAAAGCGCACTGGTGTGTATACTACTCAATAAAACCAGATAAATATTAAATTTAAAAAATGTCGGTCACAAAAGTCATTTTCACCATTTCGTTGCTATACTCAAACGATACATCAATGCTCTTCATGTATTTAAACAAACCTTTGTGTAAACAAAAAGGTGCACTGTGATAGGGTTTTTATTTAAAAAAATAGCTGTGCGCTCATGAACGTGCACACATTGTTGCAGTCACCCTAGCGCACTGAAACATAACTAAATAAAAAAAATCTACTAGCCATAAAAATTCCTTTTGACCATTTGCACTATTGTAGATATCTCAAGCATCGGTGCTACTCTTGCGTTTGTCAAGCACCCTATCATCGATGATTCCCTTGCTTGGTATCCTTTCATTAGCTACTCAATGTGTTTCTTTCAAATTTTCTCAAGTTGTGCTCAAATTTGCTTTTTTCATTTACATGGTAACCATGCCTCCCTGACAAGGAAATGTCCAGCTAATGTCCATGTTTCTCTTTAATTTAACTTCTTAGCGAAGTAGAATTGAAAATTAGGTTAAAAAATCCATTGTTTTTATTTGCCTACATGGTGTGCTCGAATGGTTTAGCTTGCACCAATGGGGGTGCACCCTGTAAATTTACAAGATGTACCACAAATTGGTTTGTTCTATTAACACATCGCAATTTTGCGGTGCATTTGGTAAATTGATACGCACTAGGAAAGTTATAATTTTCTCCACAATGCATTTGGTAAAAGTTACTTCTTGGTGCATTTTTTTTTTACCAGACACATCGCATGCATAAATATTAAAAAAATATAGCTCGGTGCGTTCGTTAACCTGAATATTTTGTTTTGGTGCAAAAAGGTTATTCGTACGCACCAGTGTGAATTGTATGTCGATCCACCATATCAAGAAATAAAAAACCAATGTTTAATCGATGTGTTTGGTAAATTGATATGCACTAGGAAAGTTATAATTTTTACTGCAGTGATTCTAGTAAAATTTACTTCTTGGTACATTTATTTTTACCAAACACACCGCATGCATAAATATTAAAAAAATATAGCTCAATGTGTTTTTTAACCTGAATATTTCATTTCAGTGCGAAATTATTATCTTTACGCTCTGGTGTGAATTATTTGTCGATGCACGACATCGAGAAATAAAAAAACCAATGTTTAAGTTTTGCGCCGAGTATATATATGCACTGTTATTGGGGCTTTATTTGGTTTTGTGGCACACCATTTCTGGTGCTTTACTAATTTTTTGGCACACTGAGGATGTTTATTTTTATTTTTGAAAGTTATATTTCCATATTTATAAACAATTTTTTCATTTAATAAAAAAAAATTATGTTTTGTGTATGAGGTTGATACATTTTATATGTCAATCATACAGCATAAATGTCAATAGAGGGAGGAGAAAATGGTAGACCAATACAATGTGGTCTGACTATGGGAGGCACAAGAGAGGAAGCAAGATTTATACCCTCACTCTATTATCACAACAACCCAACTCCTCTTGAGGAATGTAGGCCTCCTTAAGTACTATGAGGATGCTACATCCTTGAAGGAGCGCTCTGGGTTGTTGCCACAACTAATCTGTCGGTGGGATGCCCACCAATAGGTTTTCTGTGTTGTTCCTAACACATGGTATGGGCCCACTAAAGAGGACATATTTTTCATCATTGGCCTATCTAGGAGAGGGGAGGATTTTCCCCAGATCCCTAATGTCCCCCGTGGGTTCACAAAAGAGAGTCAGTTTGTCTACTCTTATAGATATGTTGGGGATCATGTAGTGCATGCAATAGATTTTCAGGTGTCTAGTGGACAACTAAAAATCACTTATTTTTGTGCTGAGGAGGTTAGGTGCCTCTCACTATTACTTAGTAGCATTGCACACTATACTAGTGATGGGAAACACATTAGTTGTCCTCTTTTATTTTATGTCGATTATTTAGTGTAGAGGCCATGATTTATCAGATGGTCTGCCATTTTTTGCAACTTTTTTGTATGGTTTTAGATAGATTTCATGCTATGATACATGGGAGGGTGAACTTCCCTTTTGCATCAAAATTTTTTTGTTTATTTTTTGAGAGGTTTATGGAGATGAGGCCTACTTTTGACTGTCACCCTCCTAGGTCGATGACTAATGTGTGGATGCGCATGTGGAGTGAGATTATGCCCAAGAGAGGCCTGTTGAACTATTTGTCTAGTATATACATCGAGGCATTGGGCTACTAGGTAGTAAGGATGACCACATTTTTGTCTTAGTGTCGTGTCCTTCCGCAGGGATGGATTGGTGATATTGTGTCAACATCCTCCTCTTCACACTAGATGAGCTTGTAGTTGATAGAGGTAATATTAGTGTTTTCTTTCAATTAATATAGTCTCATTTTAATGTCTTAATTAATTAGAATAAAATTTATTCTAGCACGTTCTTTAACTTGTTTTAATAATTGTCTAATTATTGTTGTGTACTATATATTTTGTAGACATCGACAGTTTCGTTGGGGACATGCATCCTCCCCCACCAGAGGGAGATACAAAGATGCGCAAGGTTGTAGAGGGCAAGGCACGTCCTCAGATGCATATGGGCATGGGCATGCAGGCACATAGGGCTAGTGTCAGATTCATGATGGAGTACTACGACTGAATATCTAGACTTTTGGCCAAGGAGGGATTCCACCTTGCCATAGATCGAGACTTCACGGTAGATCCTAGGCTCGTGGAGCTCTTGAGAGACTTTATACATGATATGATGAGTGTAATGTGTCATATCATCAGAGCTACCAGGTTACTGGAAGTTATGAGGGATCATGGGCATGCAACAAATACACATGATTATTCTCCCAGTACTACCCCATCAGATCTTGATGATCAGCGTGATGATCCTTCTAGTGAGGAGGGTGGTGATCCTTTAGATACACAATCTTCACCCATACTTATTACGTCCCCATCAGATCATGGTGTTACACAGTATTTTCTCACACCTCCTGCACTTCCCTATGAGATACCCTGAAGTGCCCGAAACATGATCATTATACAGTATAATCATCCTTGTATACAGCTCAAATCCCTCCTTTAACTTCACTTGGAAATCTCTGGAGCTTTCCCAGAAGAAATGGCTCTTGAAACCCTAAAGTGAGGGCCATCACCCTTATGAAGCTCAAAATTGCGATGATCGCCCATTGCACTGTGTTAAGCCAATGATGCCATCCCTCTGTTCCCTTTCATACCCACGATGGTCTCAAAAGGGAAGTTTACCGAAAGAGGATGAGAAGCTTTGTGACCTAGAAGCTTCTAGAGTGGCGAGCTGGAGGTGGTTTCACATAGATGAGGTTGAATCCTCCTAATTTGACCTCTTGGTCTCATCCCTATGAGCTACCTCCTTAAGATGTCAGCCTAATCCTATCTTTGGAGAAGTCCTAACTCCCTCTCCCAGCCAATAAATTCCTCCTCTCCCATTCCCAAATGGTTGATCTATGTCCATTTGCAGCCCTATGATGAGCTTGTGCTCAAGGGCTATTCATTAGACTTGGAGAAGGAGTGTTTTGAGAGTTCCTTGTCTTCTGTCAAGACCCTTAAAAAATGAAAAATGATATATGAAGTAGAGTTCATATTCTTGTGTCAATCTCATTAAAAAATGAAACAACAATGATGGAGCAGAGTTCCCTGTCCTGTGTCAAGCTAGTTAAAAAATGAAACAAGGGATATGGAGCAGAGTTCCTTGTCTTGTGTCAAGCTCCTTAAAAAATGAAACAAGAGATATGGAATAGATTTCCTCATCTTGTGTCAAGTTTGTTAAAAAATGAAACAAGAATGATGGAGCAGAGTTCCCTATCCTGTGTCAAGCTCCTTAAAAAATGAAACAAAGGATATGGAGTAGAGTTCTTTGTCTTGTGTCAAACTCCTTAAAAAATGAAACAAGAGATATGGAGTAGACTTCCTTGTCTTGTGTCAAGCTCGTTAAAAAATGAAACAAGGACCATGAGCATGGTTCTTTTCCTGTGTCAAGCTCATTGAAAAATGAAACAAACCCCCTTCCAATTCGAGTCTTTGATTACATCTTGTAAAATCCCAATCGAGTCTTTCACTTGATCTCATAAGTGAACCTTCTTTCGATCCACTTAGGTGAATGAATGAAGCTTGGGGGGCATGTACCTCGAATTGAGTCATTATGATGGGGGCATGCAAACTTATTTCAAGCATAGTTTGTTTCCATTTCAAGCTTGTGTAAAAATGAAACCAAATTCAAGCACAGTTTGTTTCCATTTCAAGATTGCCATTTTTATGAGTCAATTTTTTGCCAGATGAGCCTTGGTGTTTTCATTCCATTGCCACCATCTCTTTGGTTGATCATATGCTATCATTTGGTTGTTTTATCATTGCCTGTGGAACATCTGTGATGAGTGGTTTTATTAGCCAGCCTCTTGACCATTACATCTTTTGAGTAGTTCCATCATTACCAAAACCAGTTGTTATCCTTTTTTACCACTCGTTCCTCTGGGAGGAGAAATATTTCAGCTCTTTTTAGACTCAAAAAATATGAAAAGATTGTCGAATACTTGTTGTTTTGAGCTCGTTAAAGTAAATGAATCAACGTCATATAAATATACATTTACCCCTTTTCTGGGCTAAGATTGAATATTTACGAAAAAGGTACACCTTAGTTGAACATGGATAGGAGGTTCTCTCGAATATTGTTTTCTACCTTTTCAAGTTCGAGAGACAAATTATGAAAAGGGACCTAGTGGAGTTTTCTTTTTTCATCTCTTTTCTAAACTTTCTAAATATGAAAATGATATCGAGTTATTCTTCCATTGGACTCGTTAAATTTTTTACGATGAAAGACTTGTCACCATGATGAGACCGAGTTTCTCCTTCCTAGGGCTCATAAAACTTACTAGGATGGATACATCCTAAGAATGAACTTATATGACAAGCATATGGTATCCTCTTCAAGCTTGTGTAAAAATAAAGAGGTACTCACTAGAAATAACGGGGAAAAATGAATATGAAACATCCTTTGTATAGGCAACATGTCGCTCTTGAACAAGACACCCTTCTGCTCTTGTGTTAGGTTTGGGATATCCTCACTCAGTCACTTGCACTCCCAGGTTTGGTTGATCCATTTTTGCCTCTCATTTGACTATTCTATTTTTTCATTATGACCCTTGGTCCTATGTTGAGTCAAGCATTGCCACACTCAGAAGTCATGTTGCCAATATGTTCAAGAGAATTCCAATATGAAATTATTTACTTATACATTGTTTGAGTCATTCTTACAGTATTGAAAATTATTCCACTTTATTCCTTGTTTTGTGTCGATGATGATGGATTCATTATGAAATTCCTTTGACGGGTCACTTCCTATCAACTTCAGCTCATTATCCAGGAATATGACTTAGAAATTCCATTTCAGTACCTTAGAGCTTGCATGCCCTAATGGCCAGTTCTCGTATCCGATGACAGGTCTTCATTATTGGCTTTCGATTGGATGATTCCACAAGTGTTCGACCTCATCTTCATTATAACATTCATAGATTGTATTATTGTACCTTGAGAACCATTGTCATTATTGGTGGTTTCTCTCATACCTGTTAATGGTCCACATCATTGGAAAGTAATTAGGTGGTTTTCTAGCATGTTCGACTTCAACACTTTGATTCGCATGCTAGAATTCATACATTGATTGGGTCAGGATAGAGTGAAAGACCCTAACTCTTGTCTGTTATGACTCAAGTTGCATGGAGTTATATGTTATTCATGATTGTATACATGTTTCTACTATATGGATGGTTGTGACCATACCGTGAGACTTTATATTTATGATGATTCGTTATCTGGATGGTTGCACCCATAACATGGATCTTTTATCTAGTCTTCATCATCCTGATGGCTGCGTCCATGTCATGGATTCATGTCTTGATCTCAGATATGTATATGCATCCTTGATTTGCATGTCTCCTAACAATGCAGGTCCTTATCCTTACCAAAATCTCGTAAAGCATCTCAACCATCACTCCTCATTCTGCCTTCATGTTTTAAGGGGCATTTATTACATAGTATTTTGTCACGCCTCCTGCAATTTCCTGTGACATACTCTAAAGTGCCTGAAACATGATCATTATATAATATACTCATCCATGTATACAGCTTAGATCCCTCCTTTAAATTTGCTTAGAAAATCTTTAGAGCTTTCCTTGATCAACTAAGTAGGTTATTATTGGATTTTCTATTGGTTTTGGCATGCTTTGTTGTCTCTTGATCACTTGTGTAGGTACATAAGCATTGAAGGAAGCAGGAACAAGTCCATGACACAAGCGGTTTGAGGATATCAACAAAGGAAATCAGAATAGCATCATAGCAAAGTAGGCCATCTCTCTTGTTCTACTTTTCAATTATAATATAGGAGATATCTAGTTGATTGTCACTTCAGTTGCTAGACCCACTCGTTGGGCTAGAGGGATCATCTATGTCCGCAGATAGGATTAAAATTGTCAACGCATGGTCAGGGTTTTGGTGATCCTCCTAGTAGGTGATGCATTTTTTTTGTTCATGTTGATGTACTTACTTTATATGTTGGTGTTGATGTGTATATTGTTTGGTCATGTTAGATATCTTCATTTAAGGTGCTTGTAGATAGATGTGTATGTGATAGAAGTTATCTGACCTGAGATGTATATTTGAGGATGTGCATCGCAATGATGTTAGATTACACTGCTTGTGTTTTGCTAGATGTGATCATGATGATGATGCATTGCTAGATTATTAGATTTGTGTGTTAGCTAATGACGTTTATATGTGCTAGACGTGTATATAGTTAGATGTGTTAGCAAATTTGAATGTGTATTTTAGATGACGATTATGTTTGTTAGAAGTTTATCATCATGATGTTTATTTTTATGAAATGATATTTATCATATATTGTGTATTGGTGAATTTATATCAAAATTTTATATATGAAATTACATGTAAAACAAATTACTTTAAAAATGCAAAAATTATTTTTATAAATTACAAAGTTTAATATGGTTGAAACTACAATTGTAAAATTACCATAAATATTTCTCTATTGCTTAGATAGTTCATACATATTCATTCTAATCTAATTAGTAAAATATTTCAATACTCGAGGAAAAAATAATTTAGTTAGTTCTTAACAAGACAAAAATGTGTATCCCATTCAATTTCTACAAAATATTAATAATAATAAGCTATTCAAAAATACAATTTAAACAATGAAAAATTACACATGGTCTATATATAGAGATAGAAAACCACTATAGAACCATCTTAATCACATATTTTTGAAGCACTAAAAGAGATTAAATATTGTAATATGTACATCTTTTTTGAAGTTTTGCATTCTAACAAGACATTTTCATATAATGATATTTGATCCCTCTCAGATCTTGTTAGATTCATTGTTAAGAGGGATCTATATTGGTTTATAAATTCAATCTATTGTTAAATTAAAAATGCCTAAGTCATAATTTTTATAACTAATTTCGATTTAATAGAACTTAAAAAATTATATTTTAATAAAATTTAATTTATCATTAAAGTTATGAGGGTTTCAAGCAATTTATATTTAATATTTATAGCAACTCTTACCAATTTAAATTAAAAATGTTTATCTCTAAAGAGGAGGAATAAATTTAAAATAAGGGCTTGTGAGTTACTTGTAGTTTGGGATTTGCTCTATTGGAAGTTCTCCCTTAAAGAGACAAGTGAACTTTTTTCTAGTAATAAAGATATAACATTTTGGTGCTAATTTGGCTCTTTATTTATTATAGTGGCTTAAATTTATCTTTCTTTAATAAGAAAAATGAGTTAACTAATTCAAAAAGCATACTATATTATATTTAACTTTTTGACAAATAATATATTTGATTATTTCTTAATGAATAACTCAAGAAATATTATTTTTTCAACATACTTATCACAAGATAGTCACTAAAATTCATGTTCTCGCATGTCTCCTGGCTAATACGTCATTAGTTTACATTGATAAAGACATGCTTACTTTAAACAATTTAG
Organism: Pinus taeda; assembly: GCA_000404065.3. Taxonomy (NCBI): domain Eukaryota; kingdom Viridiplantae; phylum Streptophyta; class Pinopsida; order Pinales; family Pinaceae; genus Pinus; species Pinus taeda. Next base: position 93,561 of record APFE031123549.1, on the reverse strand, counting down.
TTATAAATACAAACAATAGATATTTATTTTACATAACCTAAATAGGAAAGAAAAATGCATCACCAAGTCTATTAGAAAGTCAAATAAATACCTTTTAATCACCATCACACTGTATTATTTAATTCTTAGCCATAAAATATTTATTAATTCAAATTTTATTTATAATTACCATTGAAAACAAAAGTCAAAGCTCTTCAATTATCCATGAAGAAAAAATTAAAACCTCTCTTGCATCCATGTAAGCCCATTTGTTTCACTTATGTTCCATAAAAAGATCTAATCAACATTTTACACATGCACCTAAGACCTCCTTTTAATTTACATACTCTTACAAGAATTGGAATTTAAATATAGTAAACATGAGTTTACCTCTCATGTCAAGAATTTAATCTTACATATTAATACACAATCTTCTCGTTGTTAAAGTCCTCATCGATTTATCACTACAAGATTTATATTGATTTTGATATAAACATGAAGAGAAAACTTGTAAAATGATTAATAAACCAATAATTATCTAACATCTAATTATACACTCCTCTTTAATTCCTTCATATCAACCATTTTATTTCAAGTAGGGAAGAATCAACTTATTTGATCAAAATCATGGAGTTCTCTTAGGAACCTTTCTAAAATAAATCTTTATTGTTATGTTTCCAAATTCCCTATTTTCACATTTTTAGGATATTCTTCTCATTTTTCTATTTGAGAAGGATTGTCACCTTGAACCCTTATTATCATAGATATTGTACACCATGTTTTAAACATTTATATTTATTGAGATATGTTTCATAGTGAAAATAAGGGAGGTTATTTTACTATATTGAAAAACTTTGATGATGGTTGTAGTAGGCCTTTTAGTACACATATATAACACAGATATGATTTTCCTTCTCCATTTTCTATCACTTTGTGAGTTATTTTAGATTGATACTCACAATGTCATTTGAGAAAGGAGATAATGAGTATATTTAGATTGATATCTTAAAAAAACATAGTTATACAGAAGCATTCTTAATGGAGTGCTCACCTTTAGGATTCAAAATGGACTTTTACATTATCTAGAGTAGAAAATGTTTTATATTAGAAATATATGTTTGGGGTCACAAAAGTACGACAAAAGATTGATAACTCATGCTTAGAATTACAATCTTTTGATCCATCCCGATGTCTATCCAAATTAAGCCTAGAGAAGAAGTCTATTGCAAATTAGAATTAAACAAATATGTTAAAATTGTAATTTTAAAATTATAAATTACACAATTGGAAATACTTAGTTTTAAGTGTAAAAATGTTTCCACTAGAAAAAAACATGTAAAAACGTTTGTGAATCTTACCAATTATATTATATGCCAAAAAGACAAATAAAAAACAATATAATTAGCAAAATAAATAAAACTAAAACATACAACAATAGTATAAATGATGAAATAACACAAGTACATATCATTGTTCGTTGTCATCTCCCTGATTATCTTCCTCTCTTGGCATGATAACATTGTTGTTCTCAGAAATATGTTTTGATGTAAGGTCATGTTTTAATATGAACCTTAATCTCTATTGAACATATCTGGATAAAAAACACTTGCTTCTAGTGTTTGGGGAAAACATAAGGCCCCCTAGATTCATGCCACATATTTCTAGAGTTGATAGATATCAACCCATTATCGTGATCTCCTTTACATTATTCCGATCAAAAGTGTCCCACCACTTGCATATAAAAATAACACATTGAAATGAACAGAATTACACTTCGATGATCTCTTGTATCTTTAGAACGTAACCTAATATCCCATGTATTAGGTTTTGATCATGGTGGCTAGCACGAATAGATTTGTAAAACTCGACTTCCGCTCCATAGTCTTGTTTCATGGATCCATCATTGATATCCTCTGTGCGAAAATGATGTCCATATGTCCGCATAGATGGGAACAAATGCACCTATAAAAAGTGGAAAAATCATAGTGTCATGTGTCTAATAACCCGAACATATTTAAAATATAAAATATATATGTTACAATTCAAAGGTGCAATATGAAGTTAGAAATGTACAAAAATATATTATTATCAAGTTTCTACACCCAATCCATATGTTTAGCACATCCTCCTCAACACGTGGGTAATGACTAGATGCACTATATTGCTCTCTGACTTAATTAGCAACCTAACTATTAGGGTATGTCATTTGGCATATTTTCTTTTAAATAAGAAGGATAAGGTATGCTTCTAACATTCAACTATCTAAATTATTTCCTGTCACTTTAACCCACGATTGTGTCACTTCCGAATTGTAAAGAATGAATTTATTGATGGATTCAATTTCAAAATTTGTTGATGAAGTCAAACCAACATATATAGTACATATGAGATCAAAATATGCATTAATTATGAAGTTAGGTGTGAATATTTACTACATAGAATTTTGATAAATGATAAGTCACTTACTCTTTATCATGCACCTTTTTCCATTCATTTGGAGAATCTCCCCCTATCTTTTGTCTTCATCCCTTTCATTGTCCCAAATCAATGCACCTGGTGTGTTGTCGATCTACTTGATGTAACCATTGGCATAATATAAAGACTCATATGATATGTACCCCTATTCCAGAGACCCCTCGAGTTTTTCCCTTTGTCGAACAAAACTTTTTAATGTCCATGTACCTCTCTAAGACGAACATTCAACGACAAGAAACCAACCCAACTAATCCAACCTCATCGACTAGGTGAATTAGAAGATGAACCTATAAGTCCATGAAACTCCACAACAATTCCTTGTCAAACATATAAACAATCTCAGCTAACTCTTGATGCCACCATGGAATTCTAGCCATATGAATATCCTTTGATGTGATCCAACATAAAACTGCAAATAATTTACATATGGCATGTCGTAGGTCCTGGGGGAATTCATGGTTCACACACCGATGCACGAGCATATGATAATTACACTGCAAAGTAAACATATACAAAAATTAATTATATTTTATCTCATTGCATAAAAATAATAAAATCATGTTTTAGACATATGTACTCTTAGAAGGTTCAAATTGTCATGTGATTTCAACCCTGATAAATTTTCTTCGATAGTGAAGCAACACCATAGTGAAGACCCATATAAATAAGGCACCCTCACACCCATTATAACCTCCTTTGCCAAAGAAAGATCATGTTTCTTTAAAATCCATGGGACATCACCTTCTTTGAAAGATCAAGAAGAACTAGCCTCTCCTCTACTTTCTTTTCTTGGCCAATGTTTCCTTTTGGTTTTTGAAGAAATAAGATCTCTCTTAACAGAGATTGTCCCATTTTATTTCGATGATATTTGCCTCCATAAAGAAGATGAAATGTCTTTAAATATATGCATTGTATCTAGTAAGTGGGCAATCTTAAGATGCTCCCAATATGGGAGCTCATAAAAGACATATTTCGTTTTCATCCCAATGGGAAATTTATCAACATAGGTGTCGAATAATTATGGATTATTGAACATAGGCTCCCCATTTGAATCGAACATTTATGTAATCTCCTTCTCCTTCTCTCTCTCATACACTTTAATCCATTCAACATGTGTCATTATTCCAGGCCTTTGAGTTCTCTTAGGTTTACCATTGAAAGAGGATGTTTCTGTTTTCTAAGGGTGTTCTCCTGGATGAATACCCTGGAGGAGTCATACACTGGTTATAACCACCCCTCCCATATTTACCCACTTTCACTGGTCTGTCAAGGTAAAAATGAGATAGATAACTACTATGCCATGACCTAACATCCTAGGCCCCATTAAGGAAGTGGGGATGACTACTGATGATAAACATGCCTTTCAAAACATCCTATAGGAGTTATAGGACACTCAGTGGCAGAGAAACCATCCTAGTGGCCAAACCCTGAGATGGACCCCTCCTTCTCTACCATGGACCCTCAATGGCACCCACAACAAGTCCTCCATGAAGTTGGAAGCCTCCAACTGCATGCACAATCCTACATCCATGCAGTTACAACCCATATTTTCCAATTAGGAGCATGTGGTCCCGGCTTCTGAGCCTAAATTCCAACTCAATCTCCAGACCACTGCCCATAAATTCCTATGACTTCTTAGATACATAAATGACATGAAAACAAAGGTAAACATTCAAACTTGAGTTAGGTAGACCTTACCATGCCTAACCATGACAGTCATTTCCTCAAACATATTGAGAACATGTAACCCACAGGTCACGAAGGCATATTTGAACATAGGGGTTTGATACTTATATGAGAATCATCAAGAAGATCTAATTCCATCTCATAATAGTTGCAGTAACAATTATTAGCTTATGCATTCATCAACCATTTATCAATTAATCAAACATGTCAAGAGCCATAACTAAATCCTTTTATGAAACCATGCTTCTAACTAGCATATAACCATAATAATAACCATGATATAATGATCACCAAATCCACATAACAACAAGTATGATTACTCATGGAATACATGAGGAAAAGAGCGCTTATTAACATATGCAAAAGCCAACCAAGTCTGGGACTTCCACGTACCACCCGACCATAGATTGAGTTGAAACAAATCTTTCTTTTAGCCAATCACCCCCATGCTATATTCCAAGCATGGATGTGGGACTCAAGAAAATAACAACTAGGGCTTACCAGAGTTCAAACCACCTCGACCCTTAGGCTTTACTGCAATCCCACCAAAACTAGTCAAGGGGTTCCTAGGCCCAAAGAAAGCACCTAAACAACAAGGCTTTACTATCAAGGGATGGGCCATGCCAAAAACAAGAAAATAAACCACCTAGCTTTGCCGCAATACCACCAAAATCATTCTAAGGATCACTAGGCCCAAAACAATCTTGGATGCCTCAAAATTTCTTCACCTATATATTAAGGAATTTTCTCATCTCCACCCTCATTCTTTACTACAATCCCACCAAAACCGCTCAAGGGATTCCTAGGCCCTCAGGAATTTCCCTAAGACCACTTCACCTGGTTCCAAAACCATCCTGCAATCCAAAGCTCAACCAAATGAAATAAGCCCATCATAGCATGGCTATCCCAAAATGGCAAGGCAAGGTTGAAACTGCTATCATGCCTGACAAAACTTGTGTCAGTGACAACAATAGAAACAAATACACGCATGCATGTACCATGATTTCGCAAACCAGCTAACAAATCACACATGCAACTTGTTATATGCAAGTATTCATGTTGAAGTTTCTTGATCCAACTTCTCCCGTGCATATCCCTTTCTTTCATTATCCTTTTGTTGCCTTCCTTTGCCTTCCTTTTCTTTTTTTCTCTAATGCTAGAGTGCTCCAATAATTCTCTCAGTGTGCAATAGTATGAGAGAATAGAGAGAGCTACAACATTGAACCGACAAAATCTTAAACTGATAAAAGTTGTGAATTGATCCTCATAAGTATTTCTATTATTGAGCCATCTATTTTCTTCAATTTACACTATTTTCCTTCAATTTCCCTCTCATGTAAATTTGTGACCTTTCATCTCCCGTTTCTCTTATTTTCCTTTATTTTCATAAATAAAATTTCAACTAATGCCTGTTTTCCTTTCCAAAGCCTTTACCAATGCCTTTGTAAATTTACTTAGCCATTATAAACCAATATGAACACCAACTAGGATGTTTTTCACAACATTCAGCTTGGAATACATGTCCCATGAGCTTGGTCTTATTTTTCCTTTACTAACATTATTACATGAACCTTTAACCCATGATTGTTACAAACCCCTCCCCCTTAGTGGAACATCTTCCTTGGTGTTCTATGACACCTATGACCAACAAAATTCTGAAAAATAAAACATACTACCCATGGAGCTTTATAACCTAGCTCGATGCAGTATTTACAATAAATAACCCACCGAAAAGAAAAACCAACATGACAAACAAAACAACATGACAACCATACTGCTTATTGGAGATTTATAACACAGTTCATTGTGGTATTTACAATGAAACCCATACATAAATATGTACATATACGGAAACTCCTTTGCCTCAATCGATAAACAATAAAGGATACATAGCCCGCATCTAATTATCCATCTCCCATGTAGCTTCATTGGGCCCAAAGTGCTTCCACTGCACTTTAACTTGCTCGATTACTCGGTTCCAGAGCATGAGTTGTTTCTATTTCAAAATGTACTAAGGCTCTGGCTAGAATTCTCCTTCTGGCTCCACCTATAATATAGACCAATCAATCACATGATCAACATATTTCACATATCTTTTAAGTCATGAAACATGGAAGACATCATGGACTTTCACTGTCCAAGGTAGTGCAATTTTGTAGGCAATTGGCCCAATCCTCTCAAGGATCTCAAAAGGCCCGCAATATAGAGGTGCCAACTTGGCACATGATCCAATCCTCAAGGATATCCTCTTGGGCTTGATGCATAAGCACACATGCTCCCCAACCCAAATCTCCTTAAATGCCATGTGTTGATCTTCATAACTCTTTTGTCTACCTTGTGATGCCTTTAGATTCTTCTTGATAACATGCATTTCTTATTCCATTTCTATCAACATGTCAATTCATTTTAGTACCTTGTTCACTAGATCACTCCATCTAATGGGATTATTACAACTCCGCCCATAAAGTGCCTCAAACGGTCTCATCCTTAGTGACCCCTGATACCCATTGTTGTAAGAAAACTCAACCAGTGGAAGATACTCCTCCCACAACCTCTTCTAGTGCCTAAGATACATCCGCAACATGTCCTCTAAAATCTTGTTGACCCTCTTTGTGTTTCCATCTATCTACGGATGATAATATGTACGAAAGGCCAACTATGTACCCAAACTTGCAAATAACTCCTTCCAAAACCTAGAAGTGAACTTAGCATATCTATATTAACCAATATTCCTAGAAATACCATGTAATCTCACTATAACCCTGAAGAAGATGTGAGATACCTCACTATTTGAAGACAATAGAATTAAATGGGTTAAAATGAGCTACCTTAGTCAACCTGTCAACTAAAACCATGATGGAATCATGTTGTCTAGATGTTCTCAGAAAACATGTAATGCAATTCGTAGATACAACCTCCCATTTTCATTATGGAATTAAAATTGGGTGTAGTAAATCAACTGGATGTTGTTGTAGCGGCTAAAACCACCCTCCAAAATTTTTCCTTAGCTTTGTTTTGGAGCCTCCCTACCAACCATCCTTAGCAGCATGTCTTGCATCCTTAAGCACATCAGCTTCAATTGTTTCATAGAGTCTTTTCAGCCCTTTCATGCAAGTTTCTTCCAACTCCTTCACAGACTGATTTCCGGACTTAATGTCAGTTGATGGTTGAGTAGCTCCCTCTCAGAATTGCACAATTTTGGAGGGGAACCAACATTTGCTCCAAAAATTGTCCAAACACAGCTGGACACCCTGCAGGGCTCCAGAATTACGCAATTCTTCCTGATAGTGTTCCTCTCACAAATTGTGCAATTCATCCCAAGACAGCTGCTCAGCCCAGAAATTGCGCAATTCTGGGCAGAGTAACCTGCTGGTCCCATAATTGCACAATCCCTCTAGAATATCCAACCCAACAGCTAGTAGAAATTGCTCAAATAAGCTAGGCATCCTGTTGGGTTCAGAAATTGTGCAATGCAATTAGACATGCTTCCTTGAGAAAATTGTGCAATCCGACGCAAGATAGTTGCTCATATTAGAAATTGTGCAATCCTAGGAGATAGTCACCTATTCCTCTCAAAAATTGCATAATCCCTCTGGGATAACTAGCTCTTTTCATCCTAGAAACTACGCAAATCACTCTATCAGGCTCGCAGACTAATGCATGTGCCTTCAGGTTGACTAGTTCCCTCCAAGACCGAGAAAAATTGATTTGCATGCATGGACTTCTTTTCCCAAGGCAGGCAAAGTAATCCCTAGATTTAGGGATCTATTTTTAGCAGTTGGATGTTACATGCATGGATCACTTTAGAAACCTCCTGCCAAGTGTCGCTTTTCCCACATTTGTGGCATGTGCGTCATAACCTCGATTTTATCAAAACTCATTTTTCAAATACTACAGAGCTCATTCCTCGCATTGATCTTGCATCTCTAACATCCCACATCGCATTTGGGAGTCGTCGACACATTTAGCTCAGTTGTTTCGAGGTAAGCTTGCTTCAAATATCTTGCACTACATTTCTATCGCTATTTGTGTTTTGGCTTGTGCGAGTGTTTTCTGCTTGATTTTTGTGAACGCTTGATGTCATTTACATGCATGTTAGATGGTACAAGCATCGTTTCAATTTTCATTTGCATCTCACTATTGTCGCATGCATGAAATTTTTTTTGCACCGACGATTACCGTCACGACGACCCGCTTCACTCACATGCATGATGTCCTATTTTCTAAATCCTACACTTACTGTTTTCATGCATAATCATTCACTCTTGTTTGCACTTATATCATCATGCATTCAGAATTCTCATGTTTTCAGTCACCCGTTGACCAGTCTGGGCTTCCTTGGCCTGGACTGTGCCTTGCCCGGATAGCACTCCACATTTCCGAAAGTGAAGGCTTTGCCTTCCCTCAATAAATTATGCATGTCTATCCTAGCACTAAACTCCATGCTTTCATTGTGCAAGTCTTGGAGGTAGTGTCCTACTGGCCACAGAAACTGTTATCACCTAGAACTGCAGTCACATGTACATAATGTTGTCCAAAAAATTTCATTGTCAAAAATGGGTGTCAAATGGTTGTTGTCCTATCTTTGTTACTTAGGGATCATGTTTTAGAAAGATATTGATGTGAATCATTTTCAAATACCGTTAATCATCCTCCATCATGAATGTATAAGGCATGTCTTATCTTGTTTACGTCACTGGTCGTTTTCGCATTTCCGCAGCGCAGTTTTATTGGCTGATTTTGCAGCGCAATGATGTTTTAGCTTCTTCGCAGCGTGTCAGTAACCAACCATTTCGTAGCGCATTTTGTTAATTTATAACTATCTGCGCTACGAAATCGCGGATTCGGGGATTTTGCAGCACAGATTCTTGAAATGTCATGTCTGGGGGATGAGTCATTGTGTCCGTCCGTTTATTGTCAGTTGGCATCCTGTCCAAGCGATTATGAGCCATCATTCCACCAATAGGTTCATAGCCACGCACATAAAAATCATTCAAACGGTTTGGTAATGCATGGTAGTGTTATGATGTTTGTTAATGATGCATGAACTGACCCGCTTGTTTGATAAGACTGTTAAATTGCAAAGGAGCCCGAGTTTCTTCCTTAAAGAACCTGATTGCAAGCGAGCCTGCGTTCCAAAATTTGAATTTTCCATTTGAGTTGAAGCTGGTGGTGTCTCTCTGTGCGAAAGATTTCAAAGTGAAATGGAGAAGAAGGGGCATCGGTCTGGAAGATGTCAAAGAACAGAACCTGTGGGATTGGATCTTGCATTAAGAGATGAAGGTGTAAGACAAGCTTTTCAGGATGCTGGTTGCTAGACATTTTGTGAGAAGCTGCAGGGTGGGCATGCTGAGGTAACAAAAGCATTTGCCTTAAATTTTACAGGTTTAAGTTCTAAAGTGTCTATGTTAGAATTCCCAGTATCTCTAGAGGCTATTACTAGGGTGACTGAAATTCCGAGAGGAGGGCAGGAGTGGTTTAAAAACTTCAAATTTGATATGAGCCCCTGTAAGGAATTCTTGAAGGAACCCTATGTGAATGAAGATCTTACAAAGGTTGTGCCAAGGAATTATGTAAAGGAACACTATGCACTTCTCCTTACATGTATTCAAAAGTATTTAACATGTGAAGGGAGATATACTAAAGTTTACTCCTATCATTTTAAGATGTTGCTGCATTTTACAGGAAAAGCATCTATAGATATCCCATTCTACTTGTTTCGTAGCCTCAGCAAGATGTGTGATAAAATTCAATTGAAGAAGGATAACTGTGAGACATCACTGTTTCATCATGGTTTAGTGAAACTGTTAGTGTTGGATGGTCTACAGAAAATTGGTAAGGATTGGAATTCCTTTATTTTTATGGCTGGTTTTCAAAGTAAGACAGGCCTCACCCCAGTGCCTGTTAGGGAAAGAGAAGAGTCAAATGAGGAACCTACTCTTGCTGAGCTTAGAAAGGAGGTAAAAGATAAGAAGAAGACCAAGACCAAATTGAAGAAATCAGTGAAGCCATTGATTATCAAAGAGCCACCTCAACCATCATCAAAAGAGAAGGTCAAGCATAAGAAAGATGCACCTGAATCAAGTGGGGCTGAAAAGGTATCAAGAGTAAGGACAAGGAGTCAAATGATCAAGGAAAAAGGCAAAGCAGTGGCTGTTGAGGAGAGCCCGGTATCAAAGGCTAGCTTGAATGTTTTGCTGGAAGCTATTGAGTTTGATCAAGCTGGGCCAAAACACAGCAAACCAATGCACATTGATTTGACATAGGCAACACCTGAAAGCACCAAGAAATCTAAAGCTGCAAAAAGACTAAGGTTTAACGAGCCAGGGGACGAGTTTATTTTCAAACCAAGGGGACCCCTCACCAGAAGTCAAATAAAGGAAGCTGAACAACTGCCCAAAACAGAGGAGGCAGAGAAAATAAAGAAAAAACCTTTTACAAGAAAGCAAGCAAGAGAATTTGAGAAACAATCCAGAACAGAGGAAGCAAAAGAAATCAAGAAAAAAGGTTCGAATAAAAAAATCATCATTTCTCAAGAAGGAAATACTACATCTACAAAGGACCAATGAGAGGCAACTGAAAGAGAAATGGCTGAGATGGAGAGGGCCGTAGCTGAAATCGCAGCCATGGAAAAGGAGGTTGCAAAATTGAAAGCACAGCTAAATAAATTAGCTGGTAAATGAAATTTTTGATTCTGAGTAAGGTGTTGTTCCAAAGTTTTGTTAAATTTTGCTTAAGTTCATTATTTTGAAGGCATGTAAGCACGGCTATATAAATCCAAGGTAAAAAGGAATTTTGAAACCAGGTAGCAGAGCAGTTAAAGTCATAGAGAAAATTGAAATTGTTTAAAAACAGTTTCGCAGTTTCGTAGCGCGCTGCGAAACTACTGTAGGTGTTGTTTTAAAAACATGGGCAAATAGTAGGTGAAATATTCAAAAATTTGCAAAGAAAACACCTAGGTGACATGGAAGGGATTGAAGGAAGCTGCCACACCCATTCAATATATGCCAGGTGTACCTTGAGTAAAAGGTAAAATGTTTTGAGCTAAGTTTTGGAAATTTTTGATTATAAAGACACTTTATTCTCGGTGATTAGGGTTTGAAGGGAGCTGCATACGGAAAATTTTGGTTGGCACACCTGTACAGCAAAGAAGCTTCCAGCATATCAGGAATGTGGTAATGCCATATATTATCCGGTGATTAAAGAATTAAAAGACTTGCTGCTGCATACTCGGTGATGCTAGATAATGCAGGACCAGAACCGAAGTTTTAGGGATATTTACAGCCAGCATGGAGCAGATCAAGGTTACCAGTATCCAAGGCCAACATGGACATTAATTGATTCATCTCATGCCATCTCAGCCTAACCAAAAGCAGACAGCTGTCAAAGATCAAGAAAAGAATCATGTTACGAGGAGAATGAAGTTAGAGTTTTAGTTGGATTAGGACTATTTGTAATTACAGCTCAACACTTAGTGTATTTAATGAGTCTGTTAAAAATAGATAGGGGTAGTTAATGACAGCCATCGAGCTCCCCTCATGCTGGAGGAGGAGACTCAAAGTAGTTAAGATTGTTTTTCTATAT
>APFE031123549.1:62120-80824 GCA_000404065.3 Pinus taeda | reverse complement strand
GCTAATCCTTAGCCAAGAGTCTGGTCTAAAATAGTTACATAGAGTCTAACTGATTAGCATCCATCAGTACATGATTTTGTGATAACAGAAACTATGCAATGTAGTTTGTTGTTTGCATGTCCCTGCTGACTTAAATTGCGTATTGAGTAGTTTCAACCTTAGGTAGGCCATACTAGACTATGCATTGCACAGTTCCAATAGCCAGTCAGCCTCCTAATATCCCAGACTGTGCCTTGTGTAGTTTTGGCAATTAGTCTCCCGACCTCCCAATGGAAATTGTGCAACCTTCGCGATCAATCACACAAGCATATTGCAAGTCATTCCTCAATTTTGTTTTGGTTTTTGATTGACAGATTGCTTGCCATGAGTTTTGCTATGTCTCTAGGCATCACAAGTGTTCATCTGTCTCTCAACAACACAAATACAATGGCCTTCAGGAGAGCATAGTCAAAGGACACTAGTCTACGATGATCAATGAATCTTACTTTGGATTGCTAGCTCACTTTCTTTCCAGTTTGTGATGCATCTTTGCTCATGTGTTCCCTTCTTAACTCCGTTCTTTCACAGGTTTCCAAGGGGTGCACTCACCTCACCCTCTGTGTGTTAGAACCGTTCATGCACGTTCCTTGACTTGTTGCATATGTCACACCCTTTCTACCAACAAGGACATCTTACTTGCCTCTGTGTATCATCGCGGCCAAGGAAATATCGTACGACCGACTATTGGGACTCCCACACAAAATGGTTTGAGGTCTAGTTGGGACTTCTTACCGAGGAGATCCCCTAACATGTTGGCACATCTAGCACCATCAACATTTTGGTGCTAGAAGGAGGGTTGGATGACAAACTAAGTCCTCACATATGTTTTGAATATTTGTATATCTATCATGATTAAATATAGAGTTTCTCTTCTGGAGTGCATGTCTTATGGAAACGACTTTGAAATCTTAGAAGCGCTCTCAGATAACTTGTCACATAAAACATACGATGGTGGAGGCTACGTAGCTTTGGTTGGGCATGTGGTCAACATTATAGGTTCATGTGAAAGACATGGAAACTTTGAAGAATACATGACCTACGCATTGTTCTTATACAAGCTTTGAGGGCACCCATTGCACTAGTGTGCCACACTACCTGAAAAATATATTCATTCTCTTGCTCATCTAGTCGTAGAGATAGACCCTGCTTTCAATCACTTTAACCATAAAGCACTCGATAAAGAAATTATGAAAAGAACTCGATGAATCCATTGAATAGTTTCACACACACTTTTGTAATCTTACATACCGATTTCCTAAAGATGAAATTGATTGGGAATTTCTCAATGGAAGATTTGAGTATCTTTTCACATATTTGAAAATCTGCAACTCTTGCAATCGTCTGAACCCCGCTCAGCACACTTCGGTGATGGAGCTGTGCAATCACAGGTAGACACAGTTGTTGTCACAAGTAACTGTCCTCCTTCACCTCATCAGGCAACTCCACCACTGCAGAGTGATGTGGGAGATTATGCACACACATCTGTTGAACTATCACATCGTCCCACCCCACATTCTCTTGATATCTGCACAAACTTGGCTTTCAACCCTATTGGGATTTGTTCACTCAATTTCTATCCCTGCACTGTTGATCCTTCAAACTATACTATCTTGTGTTCTTCCATTCCGGACTCCTCACCTGTTGTGAACAAGGATCAAGTTGTCAACGGAGTTGGTGTTATGCAGCCAACCTATGCCACCATTCATGATGAGTGTGTGTGGGAATCTAAAGAAGAACCTGCAGTGAAGGATGAATACCTTCCAGACACGTATCATTTGCTTTATCCTAACATCCCTTGTGATTCTGCCACTATTGATTTCCCCTGTGAAAACCCATTTCTGGATGTTTCTACTTCTGATCATTCACAAGACATGTTGGAGGTCAATCCATCATTACATTGCAGAGAGGACACATCTTCCTCTTGAAATACGTCTAATCTATCATCTGTCATTTCTGAAGACACTGAGGGTGAACATCCTTGCTTCTCATCTACACCTCTGCCCATTTCATCAAATCATGAGGATGTCAACAAACATCCTGGATTTTCTGATCTTGGTTGCCCTGATCTCTCTTCTTCTACATCTGATCATGATGTTGATTCAATCTTTGTCAATCTGTTTAAGAAATTGGTCTACGATGATCTATCTGTCGAAAAACTCAAAACCCCACAGACTCTCGAGGAACTTCAGCCTACACTGATGGTTATGTCAAGTCCTCATTGTCCTGAGGTTGATTTCACTTCTGATCCGGAAATTGTTGAAACATGCAAGGCTCCTCATCACTCTCTGCTTCTCATTCAAGATCAATCCAACACTTAGATTTCACTTCCTCCACTCGAACTACACGATCCCATCGCTCATGCATGGGTGGAATATTACACACCAAGGACACTTGCACAATGTAAGTGGTCTACCTTTCTCACATTTTCTTGCATGTCACAGTCAAGAAAATGCATACACTCAACATCTGCATGCAGTGTAGCACAACACCATGGCAAGTCCACAGATTTCATGTCATGCACTTTCACTCATTTTTGTTCTGTGGATGCTTGTAAGCTCGAAGAATGTACGTATTCATCATTATATCTTTCATGCTTGTTGGTTTGTGCAACTACAATGTTCGCGAACCATTCCTTCACCAACATGGGTCAACCAATGCGTCGGTGGCTCCATTCAAAGTATCGCTCTTGAAACAAGTTGGGTAAAGTACAGAGGAATTGTACATCTATCAATGCTTGGTTATCTGTGTTCCTGCCTATTATGTAATAACTTTTTGTCTTTAGTCCATGATACATCAATGGAAAATACATACTCTTCGAAGTGAAGCTTGGTGAAAACACAATGCTTGCATGCGAACTAGTATCACCTACTTTAGTCGGTTGTTTTTGGGTTAATCCTTGTCATCTCACGTCAGAGGTATATATAAACTACTTCTCTAAAGGAACAACCTATTCTGCTCTTAATAAGTTAGGATCCCTCTTCCACCTCTAAAATGAATAAGTGTTATGCACAGTTATGAAAAAATTAAAATGTGAAAAAAGTTTGAAAAAAATTAAAAATGAAAAATGAATGAGGCGAAAGAAGAGAAAGGCTTCCTGTGTAGAGAGGTGATACGAGTAACTCGACCAGGGTACTGACCAGGCTCGCTGGTAGCGGAGTGATGCTTTTGTTCCTACGTGACTTTGTCAGGGTACTTTCCAGGCCTGTTGGAAGCAGAGAAACACTAGAGACGAAACTTAAACTCTAATGACCAGTATGACTTGTGCACCAATATACCCCTCATCCCCAATCGAAACAACTGTGTTGGCTTGGCTTGGAATGTGTGTCGACCGACCAAGAGCCTAGCAGATACTACATCTTACAATTAAGCAAGTGTGAAAACCAAGATGAACAGAGAACTAAACAGTACTTTGAGAGGTGTTAGACTTGATTTTCACGAACAAGGTTCATTTAGAGAGTCAGATTTCTACCATTGTGTCGGCAAGTTTTGTAGCGGCTACAACCACCCTCCAAAATTTTTCCTTCACTTCGTTTTGGAGCCTCCCTACTGACCATCCTCAGCAGCATGTCTTGCATCATTAAGCACATTAGCTTTAGTTGTTTCATAGAGTCTTGTCAACCTGTGCATGCAAGTTTGTTCCACCTCGTTCACAGGTTGATTTCCAGACTTAGTGTTAGTTATTGGTTAAGCAGCTTCCTCTGAGAATTGCACAATTCTGAAGGGGAACTAGCCTTCCCTCCATAAATTGCGTGAACCTAGCTTGGCTTCATAATTACACAATTATTCCTGACAGTCTTCCTCTCAAAAGTTGCGCAATTCATCCCAGGACATCTGCTGAGCCAAGAAATTGCGCATTTATGTGCAGAATTCACCTATTGCTCCTAGAAATTGCACAATCCCTCTAGGAAAACCAGGCCAGAAGCTAGCATAAATTGCACAAATCAACTAGGCAACCTGTTGGGTTCAGAAATTGCGCAATGCAGTCAGACAGGCTTCCTTGAGAAAATTACGCAATCTGACCCTGCATAGCTACTCATCCCATAAATTGTGCAATCCTGGGAGAAAGTCACATGTTCCTCTTATAAATTGCACAATCCATCTAGGACAACCGTCTCTGCTCAGCCCAGAAACTGCGCAAATCCCTCTCCTAGGCTTGCAAACTAATGCATGTGCCTTCAAGTTGATCAGTTCCCTCCGGGACCAAGCAAAATTGATTTGCATGCATGGACTGCTTTTCCCAAGGTAGCATGTGAAGGCATCCCTAGATTTAGGGATTTATTTTAGTAGCTGGAGGTTGCATGCATGGATCACTTTAGGAACCTCCTACCAAGTGTCACTTTTCCTAGATTTGTGGCATACATGTCATAACCTTGATTTTATCAAAACTCATTTTCCGGACACTACAAATCTCATTCCTCGCATTGATCTTACATCTCTGACATCCCACATTGCATCTAGGAGTCATCGGCACATTTAGTTCAACTATTTCAGGGTAAGCCCGCTTCACATATCTTATGTTGCGTTTATGTCGCTTTTTATGTTTCTGCTTGTGTGAGTGTTATGTTCTTGATTTTTGTGAACAGTTGATGTTGTTTACATGCATGTTATCTTGTACAAGTATCGTTTTATTTTTCATTTGCATATCACTGTTGTCACATGCATGACACTGTTTTTGCACTGACGGTCGCCATCACGATGACCTGCTTCACTCGTATGCATGTTGTCCCATTTTTTGAATCTTGCACTTATTGTTTGCATGCATAATCATTCACTCTTGTTTGCACTCATCTCATCATGCATTCGGACTTCTCCTGTTTTCAAACACCCATCAGCTAGTCTAGGCTTCCTTGGTCTGGACTGTGCCTTTCCCGGCTAGCACTACACATTTCTAAAATTGAGGCTCTGTCTTCCACCTACAAATTGCGCAAGTCTGGCCCAACATTGACCTCTGGGCTTGCATCGCACAAGTCTTGGAGGTAATGTCCTAGTGGCCCCAGAAACCGCGCAATGTAGTTTGCTGGTTGTATGTCACTACTAATTGAAATTGTGCATTGTATAGTTTCAGTCCTCAACAGGCCAGGCTAGGTTGTGCATTGCATAGTTCCAACAATCAATCAGCCTCTTGATAGCCTAGACTATGCCTTGTGCAGTTTTGGCAGTCAATCTCCCGACCTCCCGACAGAAAGTTCAAAACCTTAATGATCAATGACACAGGTATATTGCTAGTCAATCCTCAAGTTTTTTTTGGTTTTCAATTAACAGATTGCTTGCCATGAATGTTGTTATGTCTCCAAGAATCACATGTGTTTTTCTGTCTCTCAGCAGCACAAGTACAATGGCCTTCCTGAGAGTAGAGTCAAAGGACAGCGTTGAGATCACAACGGGGGTTGTAGCCAAGAAAGTGTCTATGAGCTTGCCTACCTATGAAGACATCAATTTGTTTGTAGAAAAGGACATCAAGATAATATGGCATCAGCATCACATCGAGCAGAACCATCAACGGCAGTAGAAGGCAACACATCCGCACTCAACGAATGCAAGAGAAAGGTTTTTGACAACACAGAGGTGGAGAAAAGCTGCGAGTTTAAAGCAAATCCACTCGTGAAGAAAGCATCTTTGGAGATTGAAGCTATGAGTTGACGACACAACACGAAGATCGTGTGAAGGCAGAGAGAGAAATAGAGAAGGAGTTGCATGTTCTGAAGTAGAAAATCAAGGAAGAACAAGAGCTGCACAGATGAGAGAATGAGTTGCAGTAGGAACAGGTACAATAGGGGGGGCAACATGCACAGGTGAATGAAACTGTGCCCATACAAGTTATAGATCCATCCCACCAACTAGCACAAAGCAGACAAGGTGAGCAATGTTGTTTATTGCATGTAAGGGAATTCAGTAGCATGCATGTCATTGTGTGCATGCATGTGATCCCACCGATTTGGAACTCTCACCGAGGTGAAGACAAGAAGCAAGTGCGACTGGAGCTGAAAATGTATTCTGAAAATTTGATGCACATGGCCATGACCACAGGCTTGGAGATCAACATAAACACTATGCATCAGCATGTTGCTGGTCTAGTCCCACCTAGGATGACCATGCGCATGCTATCAGACAAGTTGGACAGAGGAGCCATATTAGTGTACTAGGATGCAATATAGGAAAGAGTTCACCTTCGACAAGATGTCACCATTGAGTGCGCAGACACCCCAACGGACCACCAAGCTTGGAATCAGTTCGCCATGGTCTACCACCATGAGGATGTCGAAGAGTTTGTCATTCCACATATGTCTGAGTCTTAGTAATGTCTTGCATGGCTTGCTCAAGCCTATGTCATCCCACACAGGTACATGTGCATTGTAATGTAACATCATGTAAAGTGAGAGTCCAAGTGTCAATAGTTGGATGTTACAGTCATGTAGTAGGTGAAGGGTCATGAGGGTAAATGAAGAGTCACAAAGGGGAATGTCAAGGGTCACCCCACCCTTTGCTATAAATAGAACCTCATAACTTATTGTAGAGGCTTTTGGTCAGCCAAGCTTCCAATAGGAGTATCTTAGAGAAAGCTTGGACAATATTTTAACGAGCCTTGGCTTCTCCACTATGTAGAGCTAGTATATCTCTTTGGAGGAGTAGACAGCAGTGATTGTAACGTTCTGTTGTCGGAACTAGTGGTTGATCATGGTTGTATTGTATGACTAGAACCTTCACTTCTTAATATAATAGAGCCAACACGTTTCATGCACATGTTGTTATTATATTTCAACTAACTTGTCTACTCTAATAATATATGTATTTGTTTTCTTACACATGCATGTATGGCTTTCCTATATAAGTATGTATGAATCTTACTTAAATGTGTTGTTGGTTTAACCATCACTTTGGATTGCTAGCTCACTTACTTTCCAGTTTGTGATGCATCTTTGCTAGTGTGTTCCCTTCTTAACGTTGTGCTTTAACAGGTTTCCAAGGGGTGCACTTGCCTCACCCTCCATGTGTTAGAACCATTCATGCACCTTCCTTGAATTGTTTCATATGTCACACCCTTGCTACCAACAAGGACATCTTACTCGTCTCTACGCACCATCGCGGTCAAGGTGATACCGTACGCCGACTGTTGGGACTTATATACCAAATAATCTGAGGTCTAGTTGGGACTTCTTACCAGGGAGATCCCATGACTTGTTGGCGGGTCCAACACCATCAACAAATGCTTAACTCTACTTTTATCCATTGAAAATCCAAACACCTTGCAACAAAATAACCTACCTCTTTCTTCAGATTCAACCAATAGTAGAACTTCTTCATAATTGTTAATGTCTTATGATATCCCAAATGACCTGAATACGGCTTAACATGAACTTCCCGTAAGATAAGATTCTTGAGCTCACTATTGTCTGGCACATACATCCTATACCTAAATATTACCAAACCATATGTCATGAGATGATAATCCACATCTTGTTCACATATACCCTACTGTTGTAACCTATGCTTAAGCTCCTAGTAGTTGTCATACTATTGTCCTTCTTGTAATATCTAATCCTGTAAATGTGTCCCATATGAACTCATAGATGTTATGTGATTTACTTGCACTCTTCTGCTAAGAGATTCAGCAACCATGTTCTCCTTACCCTTAATGTACTTGATCTTGAATTCAAACTCACTGAGCATGGCCAACCATCTAGCTTGCCTAGAATTCAAACTAGGTTGGTTAAACAAATATCTCAACCCACTGTGATCACTCATCAACACAAACCTCCTGCTAAGAAGATGGTGCTTCCACATCTTAAATGCATGAATGATCGTTTCCAACTCAATATCATGTGTCACATAGTTCGGCTCGTGCTCATTCAATTTCCTTAACTCATAGCATACCAGTTGTCGCTCCTGTATCAGGACTCCACCAAGTCCTCTCTTGCAAACATTTGTACACACAACGAAATCTTTATCTAGATCTGCAACCTTTATAATTGGAGAATTTGTAATCAACTACTTCAAATTCTCAAAACTAGCTACACATTCCTCTGTCCATTTAAATTTCTTTCCTTTTTGCTGCAAAGATGTAATGGGATAGGTAATCCGTGTGAAATTCCTAATGAACATCCTATAATAATGTGTTAGCCCCATGAATGATCTAACCTCATCCACATGCATAGGAGCTTCTCATTTCACGATAGCTCTGATCTTTTCTGGATCCACTATTATGCCTTCCTTCGAAACAACATGTCCCACATAATTTACCTATATTTGAAAGAAATTGCATTTACTAAGCTTGGCATACAACTGATGCTCTCTTAGCAATCTCAATATTGTAGTTGTGTTTTGCATGCTCTTCCTCCTTCTTAGAATATATCAACATATCATCAATGAATACATTCCCAAACTTGTCCAGATAAGGACGCAACATACTATTCATCAAATACATGAAAGTAGTTGGAGCATTAGTAAAACCAAAAGGAACCACAACAAACTCATAATGCCCATACCTAGTCTAAAAACAAGTCTTTTAGATGTCCTCTTCTTTCAAGCATACCTGATGATATCTCAATCTTAAGTCAATCTTCAAGAACATTGTTTCTCCCTTCAACTGGTCAAATAAGTCATCAATCCTTGGAAAAGCATACCTGTTCTTCATCATCACCTTGTTTAGCTACCTATAATCAATGCATAACCTGAGAGTACCATCCTTCTTCTTCACAAACAACACTAGTGCACCCCATGGTGCTACAATTGGCCTAATGTATCCCTTGTCAAGCATTTCCTTCAATTACAACTTCAATTCCACTAACTCTGGTGTGTTGATTTTGTAAGGTGCCTTTAATGTTGGGGCTACTTCTAGTACCAACTCAATAGAAAAGTTTACTTCCCTATGAGGCAGAAACTCTGAAATATCTACTAGAAATACATCGTAAAACTGCTAAAAAGTCGAATACCTCTTCAAGGCTTCTGCATCCCCAACATCCTTACCTTTATCACTGGAAACATGCACTACAAAAAATACACACCCCTTCCTGCGACTGCACTTTTCCTGCATAGTGTTAACCATTCTAACTGACATAACCTTCTTCTTACCCTGTAAGATTTTTTTTTCTCCAGTGTCACCTAAGTAGTCAATATCCTTCTCAAAACAATCCAACTTAGTCCTCTGAAGGTACAATGAATCCATACCCAAAATCATACTATATGAACCCAATGAAAGCACATTTAGATGTGATGATGTAGGCATACCATTCAACTCAAATGCATAAGCTCTTACCCAATGATGAACTATTTTTCTTAGTACCTATAGCCAACTACACCAACCAAGACTTTTCATGCACTTCTTTTCTAAAACAATACTTATCGACCAAGTCAGGGTTAGCATAGCTATAATTAGATCCAGAGTCAATAAAAATAGAAACAAATTGATCACAAAGCTTACCTTCCATCTCAATGATGGATGTCTGGTGACTTGCCTGCCTATTGTCCAATGTTGCATAGATCTGAGGAATTATATAACCAACATCCCCAACTGTCTCTGCCTCCTTAAAACTGTAGATCTGAGGCCTACCACCCTGATATGATGAAAAATATGTCTTGATATGCTTCTTTCCACACATCCATGTTATGAAACCAGCTCAAAAATAGATAGATCAATGACTTAAAACTTATCCTCTTTAAGGGGAAACTCTCCTTTACATTACATAAGTGAAACATTCTTGGATTATACAAATGATAAGACGTCCTTGGTATATATAGGAGTGCAAGGGGTCACAATAAAATCAGAGCCTACATAGCAATAATAATGTAAGGGCACAACAATAAAAATAGTGGGCTTCTATGGGACCACAACAATAACAACATGGGGCTACAATAAAAATAACGATAAGTGAAATACACTAGTATTATAGGGACATAACATGCCCCTCTCCTTAATAAAAGTGTTGTCCTCAATGCTTGAGTAGTTCTAGATGCTTTGTATAAAATTCCCATCCTCCCATGTAGACTCTTTAGCAAGTAAGTCCTTCCACTTAATGAGATACTCTAAAATCAATCGATTCTGTAGCTGTCAATTCTTGTTTCCGTGAATGTTTCAGGCTCAAATATGGTTTTTCCTTCTTCGTCAAGTTCTAGCAACATTGATTGAACTGGGAGCTTGTCATCGATAGCCTTCTTTAAGCATGAAACATAGAAAACTGGGTGTACTCTGGAAGATGTAGGAAAATCCAATTTGTATGCCATAGTACCAATATTTTGCAACACCTTGTAAGGACCATACTACTTGGGTGATAATTTATCATCATTCTTAGCTTACTTAAGGGACATTTGTTTGTATCATTGTAGCCGTAAAAATACCCAATCGCCTACATCAAAAGTTCTTTCACTGCGATGCTAATCTCCCCATTGTTTCATTCAATTTTGTGCCAGAGTGAGGTTATCCTTTAAGAGTTGAAGAACCCTTTGTTGATGCTCGAAGTGATCTTCCATTGCTTGAAACTTAGAGTTTTATCTTAAAGATGATGTGATGGATGGTGGATGATACCCATAAATTTTCATAAGTGGGATCATTTTTTCTACAGTATGGAAGGAAATGTTCTAACACCATTCAGCTAGAGGTAACTACTTGACCCATTGTGGTTTTTTATTAGATACAAAGCAACAAAGATATCCTTCCAAACATTTGTTCACTATCTCAATTTTCCCATCAGATTGAGGATGATAAGATGAGCTACGAGCTAATTGAGTACCAAGACAAGGAAAGAATTATGTCCAAAAATTTCCAGTGAAAATGGGATCTATATCACTTACAATAATATTTGGTTTTCCATGTAGCTTTTGAATTGTTTCCATAAATGAAGTAGCAAATATAAGTGTCTTTAAAAGGATGAGATAATGCACAAAAGTGTGCATACTTAGTGAGTCTATCAACTACCACCAGGACGACACTCTTTCCTTCAGAATTGGGTAAACCTATGATAAAATCCATTGATACCTCCTCCCAATGCTAACTTGGAATGGGTAAAGGTTCTAACAAACACAGGGTCTTAACTACCTCAACTTTATTTTGTTGGAAAACCAAACACTGTCCCACAAACTTTTGAATATCAAATTTAAGCTCATCCCAAAAAAAATCCTTCTTGACCCTGTGGTAAGTTTTTAAAAATCCCTAGATCCCTCCTCAGGTGGAGGTGAGCGATTCCAAAAGAATCTTTTGTTTGAGTTGGGAATTATTACAAATATATAAGCGATCTTTAAGCCATAATGAATCAATTTTCCAGCTAAATGTATCAAATGTACTAGGATCTTGTTGCAACCTTTGAATTAGTATCCACACCTCTTCGTCATTCTTCCATTCATCCCTTGATTTTGTTATCCAACTAGGTTGGATAATAGAAATGGCACAAAGAAATTCTTCCACATCCTCATCCTTTCTTGAAAGTGCATCTACAACAATATTTTCCTTCCCTTTTTTGTAGATGATTTCAAAGTCATAACCCAATATCTTTGTGACCCATTTTTGCTTCTCTTCTAAAGATAATCTTTATTACAAAAAGTATTTAAGAATATCATGATATTTTTTAACCTTGAAGTGTCTTCCCATTAGGTAAGGTCTCCATTGCTTTAGTGTATGTAGTATTTCCACCATTTATTTCTCATAATTAGGTTTTTGTAAATACTTTCTCTGACTGGATGACTTTAAAAATCAATGGGTCTTCCATATTTCATTAAAACAACACCAATTCCATTTCATGAGGCATCACATTCCATAATAAATGTTTATGTGAAGTCTGGCATAGCTAAGACTAGTGCTTGGCACATCGCCTCTTTAAGATGTTCAAAGGCCTTAGTTGCTTCCAGAGTCCAAGAAAATGCACCTTTCTTTAGTAATTTTGTTAGAGGTGTTGCTATTCTCCCATAATTCTTAAAAGACATGCGATAATACACTATCAACGTAAGGAATCCTTAAAGATTGTTTATAGTTGTGGGGATTTTCCAATCCTTAATGTATTTAATTTTTTTAGGGTCTACCTTAACACCCTCATGAGATGCAATATGAATCAAATATTCCACCTCTTGTACTCCAAAGAACCATTTGGAGGTTTTTTTCTATAATTGTTTCTTCTCCAATAGTTTGAGCACACTATCAACATGTTGAACATGATCCTTCCAAGGCTTGTTGTAGATTAGTATATCATCAAAAATTAATAACACAAATTTTCTAAGGAAGGGTTTGAAAATGGAATTCATCAAACCTTGTCTGGAAGGTGAATTAGTAAGTCCAAAAGACATGACCAAAAATTCATAATGATCTTCATGAGTTCTAAATTCTTTTTCCAAAATGCATTCAATCTTCACTCTAATTTGATGATATCCTGAACAAAGATTCAGCTTGGTGAAGTAAATTTCTCCATATAATTCATCCAACAATTCATTAATTATAGGGATGGGAAATTTATCTTTAATAGTGAGCTTGTTGAGATCCCTGTAATCTGGACACGTACACCATGATCCATCGTTATTGTGCACCAATACCACTGGAGTAGAGAAAGAACTTTGACTAGGCTGAATTATACTAGTCTCCAGCATTTTTGCAACCATACGTTCAATTTCACTCTCTTGGGCATAGGGATATCTGTAAGGTTTGATGTTTGGAGGAACACTCCCTGGAATAAATTCAACAACATGATCATGATCACACATGGGTTAGAGGCATTTGGGAGTCTTAAATACCTTGGAATGATTGTCCAAGACTTTTGGAGATCTGGATAAATAGATTATTTATATGTTTGAACCTCTAGTGAGCATAATTGTGCAATTACGCCCTGTTGTTCTTTCTTCAGAAGATTTTTCATGCCATTAGAGATTATTATATTTCTTGGTTTCCGTGAGATACTCCTTAATTCAACTTCCTTTACTTCCCAAAAAAATTTGAAGAAAATTTCTTGAGAATTAAAAGCTATCATCCCCAAAGATTGTAACCATTGGACTCCTAGTACAATAATAGCACCACCCATTGGAATGGAAATAATTGGAATATTAAAAAAATATTCCCACATGTTTAGCTAGATATTATGACACTTTCTAGAGAAATTTATAGTTCCTCCATTTGCAACCATCACTTGACACTCTGGTTTTGGATATCAGAAAATTCAATTCCTTGGCTATCTTACAATAAATAAAATTATTGGTACTACCCAAATCAACACTATTACCTTTTTCTTCTTGATATATTCTTCTATCTTGAGATTTTAAGGAGTGCTAATTCCTACCAATGAATTACAATATATGGTCGGATTCATTTCTTTTTTCTTTGGGTTTGGTTCCTGGTGTATATCTTCCTCTTTTGATTTTTCTTATTCCTTTTCTTCCTCCTCTTCACAATCTATGTAGAATAATTTCTTCTCAGCACTCTTATGACCTTTAGTTTATTTTCAATCACATCTATGACAATTACAAAGCCCCTTTGCTCTTTTTTCCTCCAATTTTTGTGGCGTCATCCTTGTAGGATGTGGAAGGCTAAGAGGAGTAAAACTTCCATCTTTATAGTTGTGAGTGGTAGACTTCCTTGTTGCCATAATTTTTCTTTCAACTTTTTCCTCCAACCTAAATGCCTTTTCCAATGAATAAGTTTCCCAAAGGCAAACCTCATATTGTATGTTATCCTTCAAATTCCCTATGAAGACATCAATCCTATGCTCCTCTGGAATATCAGTTACCCTGATATTCAAATTTTGAAAGTCCTCAATGTGCTCCACCATTGAACCCTTTTGTTTAAGATTTATCAATTGGTTAAAGAAGGTGTTTCTCTTTGTATCCTCATAATGTGCAATCATTTCCCCAGTAAAAATTGATCGAGTTACAAGTGTTTTACGAGAAAAAATCCATAAATACCATACAAATTGATTGGGTTCTAAATATAAAGATGCAATGTGTAGCTTTTGTGTGTGTTGCACATCATGGAGATCAAAATATTTCTCCATTTATAGTATACATGTTATTGGATCCTTGCAATAAAACTTCCTCATATATATATTTGGAATGTGGTGGTTCTTAAACCCCACATTGGAGTCTCTAAAATCAATATTCATATTCCTTTTGTCCTCATCCTAATTTTCATGGATTACCTTGTCATCATTGGGAATCCTTTCTTTCAACAACTTTGTCAACTCTTCCAACTTGACATTCATTGCCCATGTCCACTTTAAAAACCTCCATGTTTCCTTTTAGTTTTTCTTCTAAACCATACATCTTAGATTCCAATTCGTTTTTGGTTACTCTCTGCGAGAGCAAAATTTTTTGCACTTGTTCTTGTAATTTGATATATCATGTTGCATTTCTTCCTCTTCTTCATGTGTCATAGTAGAGATTTCTGGTTTCTTACTAGGTGTATCCAGTTTTTTTGTTTCAAGGCATTTTGGAATCAAACAATGATATCTATGCTTCACTATTCCCTCTGAATTACTTCAAACTGAATTTTCAAACAAATGTTATGCAAAATTTAAAAAAATACACACCTTTTTCTTAATTTTTAGGAGCTCAATATATTCAGTTGTTTCATCTTTGTAATTTCGGATATCCAAGGTCTGAACTTTCATCTTTTTTTATCCCTCTTCTTCTTCTTTACAACCCAATAAGTCATACCAACATTGGATTCTTCAAGAAAGAATCATGCATAATCTCCCATGATGACCTGATTATAAACAGGTTTAGTAGAATGAACCTGTATGTAGTTCCACATGTCATTTTTTTTTACTTTCAGCCCTGAAAATGTTACATAAAATACTATGGTTTGTACACTTCCAAACATCTTACAAAATTCAAATCTGATACTTAGAGAGAAAGTTATGATGATTTTCCCTAGGTCACTTATTTGAGATGGAATTAGGGAGCCTGCAAAAACCCTAAATTCCACGGATCATATCTCCGAAAATATACTGAACCAAGATCTAAAATTTG
This sequence comes from Pinus taeda, assembly GCA_000404065.3. NCBI lineage: Eukaryota > Viridiplantae > Streptophyta > Pinopsida > Pinales > Pinaceae > Pinus > Pinus taeda. Next base: position 65,851 of record APFE031123549.1, on the reverse strand, counting down.
TACATGAAAATCATTAATATTTTGGTTCCATGTGGTTTCAATTTTAGCTTTTGAAGCCGCGTATAAAAAATGTTATAGAAAAAATTCCAAAATGACATGTTTGAAGAAGCAAAACCCTAGAGTCCAAAGCTTTGATACCAAATGTTATGAAACTAGCACACAAATAGATAGATCAACGACTTAAAAATTGTCTCTTTGAGGGGGAAACCTACTTTACATTAAATAATGAATAATTATAGGATGATACAAATGATATGACCTCCTTGGTATATATAACAGATTAAGGGGTCACAATATAATCAGAGCATACATAACAATAATAATGTAAGGGAAGAACGATAACAATAGTGAGATTCTATGGGGTGTTGGGAACGGGTCCCCTACAGTCAATTTTGAGGTTAAAATCCCAATTTTTGGGGCTAAAGGCCCAAGTTTTGTATAAAGAATGTAAAGTCTCTGCATTTTGTGGTCACGGAGCGTGAAGATGTAAAGAGTCAAAAAGGGGTTTCCGCCCTTAGTTTATGTAATTTTTATCGGATTTAAGAGATCCACCCATGGTCTACAGGCCATGGGATTGTATAAAAAGGAAGTCTTAGAAGAGTTTAAGTACATTTAGTTGAGTCTGGTTATGTTTTATGTAATGGGTCAAGAGGCTTTGCAGCTGTGTGCACAAAGGCCTAGGGTAGAAGTCGGCAGTTGAGTGTGCGGACCCCTGCAACTGTGTGCGCAAGGAAGTTAGAGTCTGTATTAAAGATTTGAAATATCAATAAAGAGAATTATTCTGAAGATAACTATGCATGAGTTATTTTACTTCTGTTATGAATGTATGCGATTATGTTATGTTGAATACATGGTTTATGATTTAATACTATATTGATGATTGAATCTATGTGTTTTACCTTGTCATATGAACGCAAGTAAGAATATATGTTTACGCGAAGATAATCATAATGCATGTTGATGTTATGCAATACTTAAGCTAACCTTGGTAGACACAGAATTAAGGGTAATTACAAAGGCACGTAAGTGTCTGAATTGCCTATTCAGTGTACGTGAAGGACGATCACAAACCTTTGTGAAGGTCTTGAAGTCGAATAAGAGAAGTATATCCATAAGCCCTAAATGGCTTATCAGTCTGTGTGAAGGAACGGTTAGGGTATAAAACAACATCACAACTATCGCAGGGTGTGGAAACTTGGTTCCTACATCCCCCATACTGCTTCGAGTGAACCTGGGTCAGGGCCTATCAAGCCGACAAATGGTTTTGTTTCCAAGACCGAGATCTTCATAACGAGATGTGTTATGTCGCATCATTGGAATCCAACTAAGAAGGAGATCGAAGACTGGTTGGATAGAAAAATCCACGAATTCATGGAACAAGAGAACATGAATCCATGATTGACGAAAGAACAGTGGTTGGACAAATACCTATACACAAAAATACACGAGATATTCTTATATTCCTTCCTGGTCTAGTTGTATGAGTGGATCACGAAATTGGCAGACAACTAAGGAAGTTGGAGGCTTGATAGTCCAATAGTTTGGACCATGGAGTTAGTGTGGAGATTAGAAGCCTCTGAAGGTAAGATCACATGCGCTATCAATCATTGGCTCGATCGTATCATAGGAGGGTTCGTGATAGATTTTGCGATCGATACCTCGGTTAGTTACAGCGAAGCAGAGTGCCGCTTCTTCAAGAGGCTATGAGGTAAGTATTTAAAGTCCTTAAATACTTGGATTAAGATGCTCTTGTGTGAAAACTAGTTTATGCAAATACCTTGATGTTTGGGGCTACGTGAAGTGGAAGGACATTCAGGAATAAAGGGAAAACAGGCCCTGAATATAGCCCGCTAATTGAACCTCCTCTAAGTGATGATGAGGAAGTAGCAGAGGATTCTCCACAAAGCGTTGTTTAACTGATAAAGCAAGGGTTTCCGTGAATACCGCATCCACCCACACAACCTCCATCTTCACCTCCGCCACATACACCTTCGCCTACACCACCACCACCTCCACCACCATTCAATATGGCAAACTCAGTAAAGCTACTTGTGTTCAAGGGCTTGGGAAATGAAGATCCGAACTATTTTTGGTTCATCACGAAGGCTGTAGGGGAAGCTTAGGGTATCACGAATGACCAAATGAAGAAAGAAATGTTGGTTAGTGCTTTGCAGGATCACGTGCTAACGCAGTACATTAAGTACTACACTGATAACCTGACATCCGCATTGGAAGATATCTAGACTGCGCTGAATAAGGAATATAGTAGACCTAAGTCTGAAGCACAATCAATTGTGGGATTCAAAGAGATCATGATGAAGCCTCGTGAGACACACTAGGATCTGGATAACAGATTGAAGTGTATAATCCACGAAGCTAACATGAATCTAGCTTATGGGAAGCACCTCGAATGGTTTGTGGCTTTGCTCCTGCCTCATCTAAGGGTTGCGCTATCACAAAAAAAGATTGGGAACCAGGCGGAAGCCCTAGAAATTGCGATGAGATTACATGAGACACCGATGCAAGATGATAATTTGGAGGTTCATCAGATTCATGCATAGTTGTAGAACCTTTGCCTAGAAATGCAGAGTCTGAAAAAGATAGAACAAGTCGGCCCAAGGAGCACGAAGAAGTTTGGTGCCTAAATTCCAAACTCCAAGGGCACGACAAAGATAACTATCTAGTTTTCGCAAATTCTGTTGCAGCAGGGGGACCAATGCCTCTGAGGTCGGAAGCTCCATCAGGGCCAAGTACAAGGCTCACGCTATGGTGTGTTATCTATTACGTAGCTGGAAAACATGCAACAAATAATTGTCATTTGCTGCAGAAATTCATACAGACATCGGAACAACTCTTCTGCAACTTCTATCAATCGGTGGGTCATGATGAGCGTAATTGTCATAGTTACAAATTAATGATAGATAGAATGCCTGCATATAGTGTGCAAGCAGAAACCCATCCTTTGGACCAAGGCGCTGGGGGAGCGTGAGGTGAGTATCAGGGGCGCCGACGAGGCCAAGGTGGAGGAGGACCTGGTAGAGTTCAGGGACAGGTCATTTGTTACAACTGTGGAGGCCCGGGACACTATGCGTGAGACTTCCTGAGTCTGACACATATGTCATGCCAATATTTGTACTCTTTTTGACCATGTGATGGAGGACTTCCCTATATTATTAGCTAAGATACACAAAAAGGGGGCGCAGCCTTAGCAGCCGACTCAAAAACTAGAGATGATGAGGACTAAACCTCTGTTAGAAAATTTTATATTATGAAGCAATGGAACACATAAAATATTGTAGAAATGTAAACACAGAAAACCCATAAAACAAGAGAGACACAGATATATGTGGTTCACCCAATTTGGGCTACGTCCACCCTAAACAGCCAGTCCTTCCTTTCTATTATCCAGCAAAATGAAGAGACACAACCTACAACAGATCCGTTGTAATATCCTCTATTTTCTCTCACAGTCTCACCTTTCTGCTTCTCGCTCAGAGAATAAACATCTATTACATAGCCTCAAATACAATGCCCTCATACAAAGAGAGGGGTTGCCTTCTAGGGTAAAAAACCCTAAACTAAACATAAGTTATACTGTTAGATCATCTGCCTAATGAACAGCCCAGATTGACTAGAAATTACTATTCTTTTACAAGGCAATTTTACATCTGTTTTTAGCTTCGGGGGCGCTACACCCGAAACCCCCGTTGGGGGACCGCTGGCCCCCGGAC